>JAJONR010004084.1:0-74044 GCA_029582245.1 Solanum etuberosum
AAAATTATATTTTTAATTATTATTTTTAAAAAAATATTTCAATTTTTTTATTTTTTATGCCCCCCCCCCCCCCCAAATCCCTCGCCGCCCCCACCCAGGCCACCCCGTCAAAAAAATATTTTAAAAAATATTTTAAAAAATATTTAAAATTTTCATTTTTTATGCCACCCTCACACCTACTCCCTTGCCACCCTCACACCTACTCCCTTGCCACCCTCGTCAAAATAATTTTTCTAAAAAAAATATTTTTGAAAAATATTTCAAATTTAAAATATTCTATTTTTACACCGTCCCTACCCCTACCCCTACCCCTACCCCACCCATCGCCCAACCACCAATCCCCCGTCAAATTTTTTTTAAGAAAAATAATTCAAATTTTTAAAATTTCATTTTTTACGCCACCGGATTAGAAATTATTTTTTTAAAGAGTACTTTCTAGTCTCAAGCCAAAAATAAAAGATATTTTCTGAAATATATTTTTCATTCACCAACCAAACATTAAAAAATGTTTTCCAGAAAATATTTTCTACTCACCAACCAAACATGAGAAAATAAGTTGGAAATTCACTTATTTTCCAAGAAAACATTTTCCATGAAATACATTTTCCTTTCATGCCAAACACACCCGTACACTAAACTCATGCTCTATGTGTAAACATTTTCTAGGAAAACATTTTCCATGGAATACATTTTCCTTTCATATCCCCTAGATCTGAATCACTACTCAAGAAATCAGATTCACTACTCAAGAAATCAGATTCACCTTCTGAAGGTATATCCCCTAGGTTAACATCCATACCCTCTCCACCTAGGTTATCATCCACACCCTCTCCACCTAGGTTAATAGTCTCACTCTCACCACCTTGGTTAACATCCACACTTTCACCACTTAGGTTAACAATCTCACCCTCTCTACCAAGGTTAACATCCATACTCTCATCACCTAGGTTAACAGCCTCACGCTCTCAATCAAGGTTAATATCCACAATCTCTCCACCTAGGTCAAAAGCCTCACCAACATCAATATTTTCATTAGTTAGATAGTCAGTAGGTCCCTCAGTGTCAAGTAAGGGTTTATCCAATACATGACTGACAAATACTTCAAAAGTGTCCTCATGTTTTAAGTCTTTAATTAAATGTAGGAGATGTTGGTCAGATATAATTAAAACAAATTGTTTATTCAATAAATCCTTGACATAAAAGTCTTTAATAGTTTCATACCCCAATTCTTTAGTATGATACAGTAGTTCCAAAATGAAAAAAATGGTCCTTATCTATATACCTGAGTGCTGGTACAGAGTTTCCAACATAAGTAGGGATAGAAATCTCGGATAAGATTCCACCATGGTAAATGTTTGTAAATATAATCTCCTCCATGGTCAATTGTTAGGTCGCCCTCCAAAATATCAAATAAAGCAATTTAATATAACGAAATTTACTCATATAACCCATACAACAACTAAAAATCAAAGCTTAAAAGCATATTTACTGGGGAATTGTAAGAAAGGGACAAAATATTCACAAAAATCACAAACCCTAGATTTTTAAAAACTCTAACCTTTTGAATTCATTTTCAAAAATGATTACACAAAAACATGTAAAAAACATTAACAATCCTAACTTACACGGAGAAATCTTCAAGATCATAACACGAACAAGACGAATCACACTTTAGGGCAATGATTTCAACTTCGATTTGGAACAAATAGCGAAGAGTGAGTGAGGAGAGAGAACTTTCTGTCAAATTTAACGATTTAGGGCTTTTGCCCATTTAACCCATTAACAAATACACGTCGGATACACGTGGTAGTTATTAAATGGCCAACTTATACACGTCGGATACACGTGGCGTGCTTATTAACACGCGCAACAACTTTAATGAAAAGTGACAAAAAATGCTTAAACGGTTCAAATCTTTGCTGATAGAGGTGTTCAATGGGTACTACTCCTAGTTGAGGTGTCTAAATGAATTATGCGGACAACTTTAAGGGGTCGCGGATGACTTAAGCCTATAATGTAATTCAGTGTACAACAAACATGCATCATATGAGAATTAAATATCAAACAACTTGATTAGTAATTTTTCCAAAGTCAACCTAACAACTTATCTTTAGAAAGATGCTAAATAAGTTTTTGTCCTTACGCAGGGGGGGACCCACGCCAGGGGGTCACCCGAACCTCCTCGGTAAAATATTACAATGTACATATAAGGAAAATTTTCTATATTTATGTAGTTATATTAGTTTTGAACCCTCTTATGAACAAGAAGCAAGTTGTAGCGCAGTGATAAATCTCCTTTTAAAATGACCATTGTGTCTAGAGTTTGAATTCCACTGTGAACATTTTATTTTTTTAGCTTCTCGTGCTAAAAGGTCTCTTGTAACGAAACTAACTTTTTGTACCTATAAACTATATATGTACTACTATTTTCTTGGAATTATGTTTTGTTGACTTATTCACTCGTTTATACTTTTATTTTTCGAACCCCCTGAATGAAAATCCTGAATCCACCACTGTCCTTACGTATTTATATATAATAAAAGAAAATTAGATAGTCGTATTTAGAATTAGTTATATCAAAACATGGATGATTTTCCAAACAGATAGAAGAGTACCCCCTCCTAATCTAGTGCCTCTTTGCAAAAAGAGACTCTTCTATAACCTTGTCTGAACGAAGTATTTGGAGTTCTGTGTGGAATTGGGTCTCCGGAATATCTTCTTTAAGATATACTCATTCAAGGGAGACCCGATAGTGTTTAGAACAAGGTGAAAATATCAAGAGAATTTCATATCTAAAATTTGGAACGGTTTAAAGGAAATTTTGAGTTGGTTAAGATTGAGTAATCAGTGTATACTTCATGTGTAGTTAATTTATATTTAAATTTTTTAGTGTATTATAATGTATAGTTCATATATAGGTAAACTATGCTCAATTTTTTAACTGTGTCATAATGTATAGTCAATATATAGTTTCTATGAATTCTGACCATTTTTATGTAAATAAAAATATGTTTATTTCTCATAAACTAATATATTTGAAATTGTCTCTTTATATAACTCGCAAGACCAAAAAGAATATTTTACATTTAATACCAGTGACTGGCTAAGAAATACAACAAGTGCACCAGTGGTCTAGTGGTAGAATAGTACCCTGCCACGGTACAGACCCGGGTTCGATTCCCGGCTGGTGCAAATTAAATTTTTATTTTTGATTTAATCCCAAGAATTACTCATTTTACAAACTCTAAAGAAGCAAAGATAACTACTTTATATGTTTGATAAGATCATAACCCAATTCTATAAACTTGGGTATTTAGGATCATGTATGGAGGATAGATTAGTCAAAAGATAGTAATCGGTTCGAGCACGTAAGTGTCCCTACTTTTTTAGGATGAGAAGGGGTAGACAAAACGTCTCAAGCCAATGTTCAAATATTAAGCGCAGTGGCGCTGATTGCTGAAACAACCGATGCCATACTCCCTTACACTTTGTCTGAATGGTTGTTATATATTGTTTCATAATGTATCGTATTATATTATATTGTAACATATTATATTGTACTGTATTGTTTTACGTAATGTCACATATCTTTAATTTGAATAATAAACCTACATGAAAAATAAGGTATTGGGTAGAGTTAATATGAAAAGGTAGGGTAAAGTATAAAATAGAATTATTAAATAATAATTCAAGACAAAATGAGAAGAGAATATTAAGGTAACAACAAATCGGCCATTACACAAAATGAGTCTTTTTGTCATTACCTAACAATGGATTTAAACAATATGATATAATGAAATTTAAGTAACATCAAAACAAACATTGTATTTAAACTAACAATACAATATACTACAACGGGTAACAACTATCCAAACAAGGTGTTGGGAGAAGTGTATGTATCCTCTTTACAAGCCAGCAAAAGACCTAAGTTTCTCAATTATGGAGTCTATAGCAGAATGAGAGTTCTTGGTGCCTGTTAATGGCAGATGTTTTGGTGCTTCAGCTCTGTCAAAATAAAATGCTCCAGGAACCAACTTCTCTTTTGGTTGTAATGCCAACCAGATAACTGTATCTGCACCTTCCTCACTACTTCTAAGTTTTCCTTCAAATCTACAAAACATAAATTTCAGATATCATGACTATTATTAAACCAAGGATCATGTATCAAGATGATTAACTTACGATTTAGAAAAATCTGGCAAACTCTTGGCTACTCCAGGCGTCTCGGCCCACCCTGGATGCATGGAGTAGAAACCAACACCTTTATCCTTGTACTTTTCTGCCCATTTTTCTGTCAGTGCAATCTGAAATGAAAGATATACAATCCATTGAGTTGAAGGCAGCTTTGACGAACATGATATGGTTTCGTTCTATAGAGAGTAGAGAGAGTTGTAATTTAGATGGGGGGGCAAACAAGCAAGATACATGAACGAAACTTTCCTGATATACATTTGTTGATCGGAGGATCATTACATGCATGTTTGTACATCCTGTTTATCTATACTACACTAGATACAAAGAAAACAACATACAAAATGTAAAGGAAGGGCAAATGTTTTGTCAAAGACCAAGTAGTAATTTTTTTTTACTGAGTTCTAAAACATAATGAATGGAAGAACTCTAAAGCTGTTCCGCTCTAAAGTGGCATTGCAGAATTCGGTTGTGACCAAGGTAAAGGCCATAACTGGGATCAACAAATCAAAATTTCAATTTGCTGTAGGATGAGACTGAAAAAAAGTGGTTTAGGAATGAGGGAGACAAAAGACCATAGCTATCAAAGATGAAAATACACATCTCTTAAATGATCATTAAGATATCAGTAGGAGCCTTGTTATCAGCATACTCATAAGCTAGGTATATGAAATCGGGATATCACTTCATGAAGAAAAGTGATGCTGCCACACACACACATTCCAAAGAGACTTATTAGTGCTAGTAAACTGGCATGCATACATGAGTCTGTTAAGTCATGTTGTCCATCCAAAGAGAGTACGCATGAAATGCAGAGAGATTCATAACTTCAGTATCAAAGGCCAAGAAAACACCGGATTGTGTGAAGAGCGGTCCATCAGTCAAAAGAAAAAGTACTCAGACCATACCTCAAGCACAGAATTTAAACATGAAAAAAGATACTGAAATCACATAGAAGTATCTGGAAAAAAGAATGAAGAAAACCTTCCAACCTTTGAATCTGACATTCTAGAGAAAGTTTTTAGCTTTTTTTAAAAAAAGAAAAGAAAAGAAGGGACTGAATAACAACACATTTCTTTATAAATAGGAGATTCTGGAGGGAGATTGTTCATGGAACTTCAATAAACTTCTTTGATGAAACTTCAAATATTTTAAAGCAAAATATTCTCTTAAGAGATGCAATAACATTATGCCAATTGTGATGAACCAGTACTTCTAGGTTTTTTATGCCAAGAATGATATTTAAATATCAAGGAGCAAACCTTTATGTTAAAAATAGGGGAGGAATATCACTTGTTTCTGTTGGATCTATAACTCAATAAAAACAGAAACCATAGCAAATAGCTTAATGGAGGAAACATTCAAATATAAGGCAGGTTCTTCATAGTATCATAAGGTGGACAAAGAGGATGGAAGAGGGAGATAGTCATTAAGCTCACGTCTATCATTAAAAACACTTCACTCTAACATAACAACATTACAGGGGAGGTTTTTAAAGGTGCCAATAGAGTCTTCTGGACTCGCGCTTACTAAATGCATTGACACTAACATTATGAACTTAACAACAATGAAAACTTAAAAGCATGCACTTAGTAAGCACACAGGCTATATGCACCAATCACATTGATGTCCTAAAAGTCACATGAATAACATCAAATGCGTGCACTTAGTAATTCTAGAATATTCAAAATTACTTTCCAACAACAATTTTCTTACAAGTACGTATTTCCAAGACCATTATTATTTTACCTGAACTCTCTTGTTCCGAGCATACTGTACCACCCCATCAAACGTGTCACCACTAAACTGCAATATGGTTTATCAGATAATAAGTTTTCTAGCAAGTTCAAGGTATTGAGAATTTAAGAATTTTTTTTTACCTGTAAATCAGTAGTCAATGGAGATGTATACATTCCACCAGAGGAAACTGTGATAACACGAGCATCAGGTGCAGCCTTCTCGAGGAGTGGTAACATCAACTCTGTCAAGGTGTAAGTTCCAAGAACATTGGTAGCAAAACTCAGCTCATATCTGTTTTTTAGATTATAAGAGGATATCATTAACCTTTGAACAACCGTCCAATGAGAGTTTTTATGAAAGCATTAAACATAACCCTGCCTACCCTTCTGGTGTGATGACACGATTAGCTTCAAGCAGGCCAGCATTGTTAACCTTTTCATATACATATATATAAAATAAACTGGTCAAAAAGAATCGAAATCATCTTAGAAGACCATTAGACGGTGTCCAATGAAAAAGTTCACAAATGAGAAAAAGTATACTACCAGGACATGGACAGGCACATCTTTTGAACTAAACCTGGAAGTAAAGGATTTGACATCATTGACCGATGAAATATCACAGACCTGCCAATTTTGAAACATAAGTAACCAAAAAACCGAACTTTAAAACATCCTCTCACACCAATTCAGATAATAGAAGTAAGAACTACCTCCAAGTAGACATTTTTATTTCCCGTGTTTGAGTGAATTTTGGTAAGAGCAGCCTCTCCCCTCTCTTTATTACGGCATACCATGTAGACGGTCGCCCCACTTGAAACATTCAAAAGACATAGCTGTTAGTCTTACCTGGAACAAAGTATAGTTCTTGAATTCATCTCTCAATGCCAACTTTCCTATAAAGAAGAACTTAAGGCAAGATAAGCACCGTGAAGCGAGACCCTCAGCAGTTGCGAAACCTATGCCAGAATTTGCACCTGTGACAATGCAATTCTTTCCTTCCATTTGAACTTGCATATCTTCTGGTTTGAAATTCTTTGCATGTTCCCTAAATTCAATTATTGCCAAAGATTAACTTATCGTATCCTTGAAATTGAAGGGTAGACTTGGAGCAACAGTAAAATTGTCTCGGTGTAACCTATATGTCATGGGTTTGAGCAGTGGAATCATCCATTGACCTTTTGACAAGGTAGGCTGCCTACATCACAACCCCTCGAGTTCGGACCTTCCCCGGACTCTGAGTGAACGCGAGATGCTTCATGCACGGGGCTACCCTTTTTTTTTTACTACCCTCATGACGTAACTAAATTCCTGTACCACTTCTCCAAATACTTTCAATAGAAGGGGGGAAAATGTAACTTGATCACAAAAACAAATCAAGATTGTTTGCTAATCTGAGATCCATCCATCCATTTATTAAACTTGACTCAACCCTCAAATACAAAATTAAATTCCAAGCCTCAAAAGATTAAAAAAGCCTTTTTGACTTACTTCCTTTTTAAGTTTACCAAGAACAAGTTGCTCAAACAAAACCATTAGGCAAATGAAAATTTCCCACTTAAATTTTCACTTTACCAAATGCCAAAAAAACAGGAATTATCAGCTTGATTTGCCTAGCCAAAAGTCAATATCCAAAGATACAGTAACCAGTAACAAATTAGTCATCATCCTACTGTATAATCAGAAATTCTTAGACAGTCAAATCTGCTCATGCTGCAACTCATAAGCAAAATCTAAATGATGATTACTCTTCTATCAACATGTATCTTTGTAAGCAAGGGAAGAGTAAGAAGCCCCGAACTCAATAACTTTTGTTCAAATAGTGTCAGGAAAATTATTTAATAATAAATTTAGAGCTCAATTATTAGTATCGATGTAATAGAAAAAATAATACATATATTAGTCACGCTATTATCTAATCCTGTCTGGTAGGATTTTCATAGATCTATTAGTTATGCACCCTATTCACTAGTTCGTATAACTATTAACTAATGCATAAGCAAACTACGATATTAACAATACAATGGTTATTAATACATGAATAAGCATATGATAAAAGACTGAACTATACTTAATACACCAAATCAAACCGTGAATAAGAAATAATTTCAAGACAACTAATTCCAGCATAACTAATGCATTCTGTGCCGTACTATTGTTATTCACTCTACGAAACAACACCTTAAAATCATTATTCTAAAATCAATAACCCATAAAATTAAAATTCTGACTCTTCCTCGTCGTGGTAAGTAAACTAGGTCGCAGTAATTAGGATAAGATCCGACTTCAAATAAAAAATAAATTATATATTCCACATAAAATAAGATACTTACGAAAAAGCAGATTTAGTGAAATTCATATATCCATAAAGCCCAAATACCGAAGCTCTCAATGTCTGCATTTGGATCAGCAAAAATCAAATCAAATCAAATGTAAGAGAGAGAAAAATTGAAATGTTAAAGGTGTCTACCTTGACAATAAACATGATGAGAATTGAAGTTATAGAGATTGCAAAATTTGAATTTGAATTTGAATTTTCAGCAATGGATTTTCATCTTTATAAAGACTTTTCTCTCCAGCTCATGTCCCTATTTTTGCTACTTGGCTTGGCTTGGCTTGTCTTCTTCCACGTAAACATTGCCGGCCTGATATACTTTTCAATTTTTTCATTCTTGTTACAAAGTGATTCACACATATTATAAGTTGATTTATTTAATTTTTTTTAGAAATAATATTCTATATTTGTAGGACTTTAAAGTTTTAATAATTCTTCTTTTTATATGAAAAAATTATATTTCCTACAAATATTACTAAATTTTTTTTTAAAAAAAAAATGCTTATAAATTATTATTGTTTTAAGAAAAAAAACGAGTCCCTTAAATTAGGGGGGGCCTAACACAACAGTCTTTTTTGTTAGCCTATAGAGTCTTTCCTGCACGTAAACCTCTGCAATTTTATTTAATTCCTTGCACCAAAAAATAAACTGTTGTATATTTTTTTTTTATTTCAGAATAATCCATAATCGTAATCTCACTAAATTAATATAGGTGGGATCATAAAATAAATATTAATTAATATTTATTAATTAAAAGAGTGTTTTGAGATTCATGATTAGGGTCTAGAGTTTAGAAGAAATTGTAGATATCATCGGAAAAATCAACGTTGATGATGAAGTTGAAGATAATACAATACATTTAGAATCAGTTACACGTAAGGAAACAATTATCACATCTCGAACTCTTCGTAATTTTATGATGCAGTTCGAAAAAACAACACCAAAACATTAAGATGCAATAAGAAAAGCTAGAGATAAACTTCAATTAAATATAAAATTTAACAAAAATAAAAACAATAGAATCACAGTTCACTAAATTGTCTTATATATATTTGTAATTTTAAAGAATTATTAATTTATAATATTAATGGGACCATATATTTATATAGGGGTCTTCTAAAAATATATTATCTTATCGAAATTGGTGATTTTTTCCATTGGCCTAAGTCGGGATCGGAGAAAAATATTATCTTACAGAGATTATTATTTTATCGAATATTAATTTAGTGAGGTTTTACCGTAATTTTTGTCATACCCTCCGCTATTTATATGAAGACTTAATCAGAAAAGAACGAGAAATTCAAAAACTTTGAGTCTTATTAATTTTGATATGAACTATATATTTTTAAAATTTGATACAATTGATTTGATGTACACCCCTGACTTAAGTATATCACTGATCACATTCGATCGTCAATGGTAAATAATAATTTTTTAATCTTAATTTATGTGACATCTTTCAAATTTTGAGATTCAAATAAGTCTATTTTTAATCGTAATATTTTCATATACCTTTATTTATAAAAAAAAATTGGGGTAAGAAATTACATGGTGGGAAACTGAATCCTCACCAACAAGATGAAAATTCGGATAGCCAATTAACTGAGTTACTGAGATTTTATCACGAAGTTCACAAACGGTGTGGGACTTTTGCTTATTTAAGAAGAACTCTAATTTGGACTATTAGTATAGTTTTCTCATTCATAAACTTTCTCAAAAAAAGTATTTCGATTATTAATTGATTGGGAAAGAGCTTAACAACCCCTTTATCGATAAAAGAAATAAATCAATAAGGCATTGCTCTCCATTTGTATTATAACAACAACAAAAGTCCATAGCGAAAAATTTTCTCACACGTACCAAAGAAACTGGTGATCCTCCCACTAAATAAAGGAATTAAATTTCAAGTTAATTGTAAATTGGTCAAATAATTTGAGACAGATTACAATAGTTTCAAAGTTTAATGTTGAAATTGAAGATAAAATAAATATAACGATGAAATTAATATGTCAAAAAATTGATTGGATTCTACTATGCTAAACTGCTACTACATTAAGCTTTTGTGTAGTTTTTATCTTTGAAGTTTCAAGCGCATTAATTTTTTGATATGTAAATGTAGCAACTCACAATTAAGTGTTGAATGAATAAGACTGTGTATATCATACGTCAAACCAAATAGACAATGAAGAGTAAACTATTGAAGAACTTATTATACGCAAAGTAGAAAAGGAAATTACATTGAGTGGAGAGCAGTTTGTATTCAAAATTTATTATATAATGTGAAATCTCGTAAAATGTTCATTAGGTTTCATGTCACGCATATGAATAAAAGCAACTCTTTTAGCTCATAGTGTTTAAAGTTTTGATGAAATAAGACTTACCTGGCATGTGAACTGAAAGATTTTTAACAATTATATAAAATAATGACCAAATGGTAATCAACAAGTGCACCAGTGGTAGAATAGTACCCTCCAACGGTACAGACCCGGGTTCGATTCCGGCTGGTGCAATTACCTTTTTTTTTAACTTATTGAGATAAGTATTGGAAACACCTTTAAACTTGACGTGAATTATTACTTTAGTCTTCAACTATTGACAGCCTTAAAAACATCTCTTTACTTGATTAAGTAATTTAAAAACACCCCTTTTACGTCACATGTCATCCACTTATGCGTATATGTGGCGTACACATTGATATATATAGTAAAAAAATAGGAAAAAAAACATCCAAATAATTAAATGCTAAAATTTAGTTAAAGAAGTTTTTTTTTTTTGAATTTTATTTTTCTTACCTCACCTCATCCCCTACCCAGGTACCCAACCCCACCACACACTCCCACCCCATCACCCCCCCACCCACCCCACCCCCACCCCAAAAAAAAAATTGAAAAGTTTTTTCACCGAATACCCCGACACCCCCCCCCCCACCCCCTTAAAAAAATACTTTAAAAATAAAATTTATTTATTTTCTTATCCCACTCCTCTCCCCTCCAAAAAAAAGTTTAAAAGATTTTTTTTTTTTTGGGTGGGTGGGTAGTGAGGTGTGAGGCTAGGGGTACTGGGTAGAGGGTGTGGTGGGGTGATAAGAGAAAAAAAGCTCTTTTATCTTCTTAAATTGCTAAATTCTTAATATTTAATTATTTAAATGTTCTTTAAAAAAAAATCTATTACATATATTTATCTGTACGCTACGTGCAAAAAATTCTACATATATGCACATGTGGCATAAGAGGGGTGTTTAAATTCACTTAATCAAGTAGAAGGGTGTTTTTAAGGTTGTCAATAATTGAAGGACTAAAATAATAATGCACGCCAAGTTTAGGGGTGTTTTTAATACTTATCTCTTACTTATTTAGAAAAATTTGGCAAACTCTTGGCTAACTGAAAGATAGTTAATACTCTTATTTAGTAAAATCTAGCAAACTCCTAGCTATTTTAGGAAGGAGGATAGACTAACCAAAAGATAGTTATTACTTATTACTCTTATTTAGAAAAATCTGGCAAACTCCTGGCTACTTTAGGAAGGAGGATAGACTAATCGAAAGATAGTTATTACTCCCTCCGTCCACTTTTAAGAGCACTTTGACTAACATTTTACGATGTGTATTTTCATCATATTGATATGCAAAAAATTACAATTTATAGTACTTTTTGTATAGTTTTTGAATATCTAAATTTTTTGTTTAAAATATCGAATTAATGTAATTTAATTTAACTTTGAAAATTAGTCAAATTCACTTTCGAAAAACACAACATGACAATTAAAAGTGGACAGATGGATTACCTATTTAGAAATATCTTGCAAACTACTCTTGGCTACTCTAGGCGTCTCGGCTCACCCTGGATGCATGGAGTAGAAACCATAAATCCTTGTACATCTCAGCCCATTTTAATGTCAATACAACCTGAAATGAAGATACACATGACGCCCATACTATAAGAAGTCTAATTGATCCACATGGTTAAATGTTGAGCTTTTGACCTTGAGGACTAAGGATCAATTCCTACTTAATACATTTTTTTTGGTGCACCCATGTTTGAAAAATCTTAGATTTGTCTTTGGCCTGATATATATATATACATTTGTTGATTTGGAGGATCATTACATACATATCCATATTCTATTTTTATTGATTTGGAGGAAACTCACTTGTTTCTCTTGGATCTATATTTAAATCAATAAAAGTTAGAAAACAATAAGCAGCATTTGAGAATAATGTTCAGATTTTTCATATCAAAACCTAGCTTAATGGAGGAAAATTGGAATATGAGATGAGCTCTTCGTGATATATCAAGGCACAAGGTAAAAAGAGGATCTGTGCTTCGATTAGCGCATAAGGGTTTATTACACCAAATCATGTAATTTAATGATGTGAGATAACATAAACAATTCTATTATAAGTATTGTTAAACAATATTGGGGACATTTCTAATTTGCTGTACAACTGCTTCATAAATTCATGCTGGAAAAAGACCAGACTAAGAAGGTAGACTACAAAAATGAGCTCACTCACTTACAAGTCTGAACAACAAACAATATACATACAGCCTGCCTCAAGAGTGAAGAATAAAAAAAATCAAAACAATATATGCAGAACCGTTGCTCATGAAAATTCGTGAGTCCTGGAAACTCTATCTTTCAGCCTCTTCAACTGTCCCCTAGGAGACATCTTTTACCGCATCCAGTAAGATTCACCCTATTTCAGCAAAAAGATAATTGTCAAAAAGAAATGTTAGAATCTCTAGCTCTCACCATTGACTGGCAATTACTATCAAAAGCAATATAGTTGTCAACAAAATATGATTACATAAGATCGTAGGATGACAGCTCGCTTTCTTGATTGCCATTGAACATGCATATACTTGCATGACGTTTTCTGTAGTACTGCTAACTTCTTATTCATTGTACTTGAAGTAAAAGTCTCAAGATGTTCTTCACTCATGATTGCTTTCACTTGGAAGACAATTACATCTACAACTAGTATCTCAATTCTACAAAATGCCTGATTCTAAAGACTGACTTATTAGACGAACTCCAACAAAATTAAAACATGAGAGAAAGTAAGGGAATTTTTTTTTTTTTTTTGAAGACAAATGGTACATATTGACTATTGACAACTGCAAAGATTTTTTGAGACGTCCGTTATCTTTGGAATTCCAGTCGGTTTTTTTTAATATCTAGCATCAATAAACTTCTCCAAATATCACAAAAACTTATACCATCATAGGGGTTGTTAACCTTTATGCCAGAAATAATATCAGATAATTAGACTGTCAAAACACCAAAATTGATAATGCCAGGACTAATGTAGTTTTCTGTGAAATCGTTATATAGCATCCAAAACTGTAGCATTTTCTTTCCACCATATTCTCTTTCTAGTTTGACAACTCCAGAATTTTAAATGGCATGGTAACATTGCATCCCATATATATATTAACTACACCTCAGTCCTAAATTAGTTGGCGCAACTTAGATTCCAAATATTTTGTTCAACCAAGATTGATGATAGCCATCTCATATAATTTCAAACCCTCGAGACTGCAAGTTAAAAATACTTGGAGTTAGGAGAGACTATAACTAATAGAAATGACTCCCTTGGTTATGATCCTCACTGACCCTCTACCAGCTTCAGTGACAAGATTTGTCCGAAATGAATGCACCAAAAGGAATTATGCTTTTGAAAATTAATACATATAATTGGAAAACAAACCTGGTCTGATATGAATCGGCTCATTCCATTCTCCAATCCCATATTTGTGACAATTTCCTCCTTTGCAATTTCCGCATCAGTAAAAGTGAGGGCCCGTTGCAACGTCCTCGGGCTAAATACCTCAACCTCAACCATATATGTGGCAGAGACAGGTCGGTGATCTGAAAACTTGAGTTCAGATCTCCCGTAACGCAACAGCCTTATTCCCTTCCCAAATGATAGGATTCGATCACACCTGAGAAACAAGAAATTCAGATATTGCAACTAAATAGTATTGGTTGTAAAAGGACTGGTAAGCGAAATTCTCAGTGTGCATGACGTTAAAATAGGAGTACAGAAAAATTAAACTAGCTTGAGTTTCACTCTGCACGACGTTAAATAAGAGTAGAGAAGAATTTAAATTGCTCGCTTAATCTAGAGTTACTGATCATGACATACAAATTGCCAATCTGATGAGAGAACCTAATGATTGAAGCATGGATGTCACTTAGAGAGAGATAACACCAGATGGACATTAAGATGACAGGCTTATTATGCATAAGCAAGGGAGTGCAGTTGGCATTATGCAACTTCAATTTAGCAGGTACTTTCAGCTAAATATCAAGGTTCTCACCTTTGACTATATTCCTCCCACCCTTCTGGACCAATTTCCGCCCTCTCCAAAAACTTCGGACTCTTCAAACATGTGAAAAATGTTGCCAAGGCAGCTAGGCCATAAATTCCATTTAGTCAAGTTATGGGGACAAATGCAACAATATGGTATTTTCATACCACGAGACGTATAATGATGACAGTATAGGATGAATGTGCTAGAGCCGCAGGATAATAGATATAAGATAAATTTACTCCTTTGTTTTTTTCCAAATTGCTGTACGCGTCATAGATTAGAATTAAGCCAAACTTTTAAGATATTGGGCTATACAAACAAAGACTAATCTGAGTGAACAGCCACTAAAGCTCTATAACTAACAATAATAATAGATACATACCATGCTGGATTACGTCTCCCGGCCTTTGGATCGTCTCCACAATACTTTTCTGAGTTTACTTCATATTTATAAGTCGGCGGAAAGTTTAAAGTACCTTCGGACCACCCATCAAATGCACGACCTTTCTTGAACTCTTTGCTGAGCTGCAAAAATAGAAAGATGTATGTTATCATCACAGTGTAAAATTTCTTGTACTCTCAATTTCAAATCAATTCAACACGTTAAAAGTTTTATCTACTCTGGGCTCAAAGTTATGTTTTCATGGACATTAATACGTCAAAGATGTCTGGAAAGGATTGTTAACACTGATAACTAATTAAATTAGACACAATATGTTATAATACAGGCCTTGATCTTTCTTTATTTTTTATCATTCAGAACAGTCCATCAAATTGCAAATCCTAAGTCACTAGTTGCGGAGATTAAAGTAGATGTCTGTTGGACACCACCTTTCTTTCCAGATGCACAAGCACAAAATGAGATAATTTACTTTTTGGGGTGGAATAGGAGACTGGAAGATCATATGCAGTTGTCATGGAAGGTAAAGATAAAAAATAAACAGTTTCTGCAGAAATCATGAAGTCATCTACGCAAAAGACATCAACAGTTTGCGACTTCTCAAACTGAGCCACTAAATGAAGTATAAGAGGGTGAGACTACAAGTGTTTGTCCAGCATATAAGTCAACCAGGAACATTGACTGATCAGAAATTCAATTGCAATCAGTGAGAAAGTAAGCATTTAGTGTTTAAGAGTATCCACACTTACTTGATCATATTCAATCAACTTACACCAGTCCTTTTTTGATATCAGCTCCCGTGTTCTATCATATGGCAAATTTATACGATAGTTAAGATCTCCCAGCCAGATTATTCGCCTGCAACAGTATAAACTTGTCATTAATCTGAATCATTTCAAGAACAAGACGAGACTAAAGTCTATAACATCAGAACGATTGTATATGGAATGTCTTGGTTCTGATAATTAGAAAAGGCCTGTATACGGAAATTTGAATTTAGTTTTAGATGAAAAAAAGTCGAGTAAAACCTCAAGCACCATCAATAGACTCCAGTCACAATCTAAAAGAAGTGTGAAGTCATGGCCACATGTCATAATCAGTACCAAAGAGTTTATAGTATTGCAGGAGAATTGCAACGGAATATCCGGCTACACTTGGATTGAGGAAAAAGTTTCTTTAACACATGATGTTCCAAAAGGTATGTTAAAATTTTTTTCTACATGTTAGTTGGTGAAGAAGCTGTAAGCCAGCATCCAGGTGTAAAGGAGCATAATTGTACATGCATTTTCCAACTTGAACAATGAGTTAGATCAATGAGGATAAGCCTGGGTGCACCATATAGCATCAGAGAACCACTGAACCAGAGCCAGTACATGAGATGGAAACAAAAATTATTCCAGGATTATAAATCTTTTTCTTCCCTCTGCCTCCAGTGAACAATGATATTTCTAAATAACCTAGGATCAGTGAGGCCTCTTGTAACTATTACAAGCAAAATTCTTCAGTACATGGCTTTCAGTGTCTTTTTTGACTTGAGAGTGGGACTACTGTAGCACAGGGGTGTTGGGCATACTTCTATTCTGTTTATTCGTGATCCAGCCATCGACTTGACACTTTGATTTATAAAGAGAAGGAGAATTGCAACATCGACAAAGACATTCTTTTTCCTTGAGAAACCATCCTAGAATAGCCCCCATGAAAGTCACAAACAGAGAAAAACATGTAAATACGCTAACTAAATCGGACTTGGTGGAGGGGGCAAATCCATGGTTGATAAAAGAGAAAGAAAGATTATAATTCTGCAGATTTAACAGAAATGTTTGCTAAATAGGCAAACACACTCACTCATGATCATGGATGCTCTTAGGAAGTCCAATTAAAGAAAATGCATTGAAATGTGTTCTCCGATGAATTTCATGGACGTCAGTGTTTCTTTTGACTGCATCTGCCTCCTTCTCACCCGATGTAAGGTGAGTACAGACAAAGCAAAAGAAAGTCTGATATATTGACATGCTCACAGATACTGATCCCTGAAGAAAAGAGTAAGAGATGAGTTACGTACATTTTGTGCACCCCCTTCCTGCTGGAAATTACTTGGAAATTTTATTACTTATTAGGAAAAAAGAAAGAAAAAAGTTAGCAAAAAATTGCAATTAATTACATGTATCTTTCGATTTAAGAAAATGAATTTCTGAAGTTTTTCAATAGCATCTACTATATTAAGATAGGTGTCTAATAGTGTCATCAAAAACCGTAAAAGCAAATGTCTAAAGGTTCACATGAAATTATCTAAAATTTATGTAGATGATGAGTATGCAGGGAAAACCTGCTAAATACTGCAATTTCATTACAAAGTTGGAAGTAACCAACTTTGACTGAAGATCCGGATGATTACTGTCCAATGCAGTTTGTCACAAGTTGAATAAAGAGTCGAAGTTCCTCTTTCCCTCCTTTAAGTTAGACCACACTTTCTATTTCTTCCTCTGGAAAAGTTTGACCTATATACTTAAAAGAGGAACCGCCCTTATGCATGGACAAGCAAAGTTGTATGCAAAGTTTATCCTAGTTGAATGGTAAATACTGTCTATTTAGCTCACAAGGTTATAGGAAGTCCATTGCAATCCCAAATATAAATCACCAGTCAATAGACAGATAAATTATTAACAATTTTTAACTTGTTACCAGTCTCTAAAGGAAAAATCATTGACAGCATTTAAATCTGGATTCAAATGGCCAGCGCCTATCTGTTTGTTAACTTTGTGAAATGTAACAGTGTGATCCCAATTAGGGGATCTCATTTACTTTTTGGACCTAAATATACTATCCAAGATCATTTTGGTGCAAAGGAAACAAATAATGTAAGAAACTAAGCACAGATTGTACATAGGGCATCATTTTATTTGTATCTTACTAGTATCCTTCAAGGATTAATAGATACATTGACGAGAAAAATACCATCAATAATATCTATGACATTATGATTATCCTAAGCATCTTCTGAAATTCTAATCCTTTGATGATTTAGATGTGTTTTTCCGTCTACTGATAAATCTATGAAATGCAGTGCAACATAAAAAATAAAAACTGATGGGATATTTCTGCACTTCCAAGTTCCAACTATTAAAATGAAGTCTGAATTATGTCATTTCTTTCAAATACCTATCAAAAGCAATCACCAAAAAGCTGAAAGTTATTAAAGAACAAACCTTGTTACCTATGTAGCCCATTACACCAACACCGACTGTAGATACATTCAAATTATGTATATGCTTTCTTAGACCCCTACGAACCCATACGCTAAGAAAAACTCCAACCATTTGCTTGCTCACAATCCTCACATAAGATGGTTTCCTTTTCCTATTTATCAAAGCTTCAAGGTCTAGTCCTGCAAGCAGATTTGCATCTGATTGTGTTCTATTCTGACCAATAACAGTCAACTTAAAAGAACTGTAAGTGTTAAAAGATTTAGAAGCTTTGAATGATTTCATTGATTTGAAGGAACCAGGTCTTTCTGAAACATGCCGGCCCAGAAGATCCAATGGTTTCTCTGGCCAGCAAAGACCAATTCTTTCTGTCCCACTAAGCGTTTTTGTCAATTTTTTGGCAAACTGCAAATTTGATTCTCCTGTTTCTTCTTCCTCCTCGTCTGGTCTAAAGCAATTCAGCCTGTCTAGCTTCTTTGAAGAAGGAAATTGCTTTTGAAACTCCTCATTGATTGGCTCCAAACCCCAAGTATTGTTCGAAACAGCTACATCATTTTTCACAATCGTATGATCCTCCATGACACATCCATCCTTGATTTCAAAAAAGTCACTGCACTCTTCATTTATTGGGACAATTTCCTCCTCACTGCCACTGTCAGATTCAAAAGCGATTTCTTCTTCTATATCAGGGGCATCTTCAGATGGCCTAAACCTTGATGGAGAAGGAGGATCACTAAAGGATTTAAACTTATTCACTGGTGAGACTTTATTCAGACTTTTGCGAATGATGTCCTCCCAAACTGAAATTGGGCGGTTATCTTCAGCACCAAATATGTTGCCAGCATTTAAAGGTATAACTTCCTGAAATCTGTACATGTAAATGGGAGTAGTTAATATAACTTAGAAGCCGTAATTATTAACACCAAAACATCAAATTAACTTCTGATGTAATGTGTGATGCATGGGTGTACATGAGATTGGAGTTTTCCCATCTAATGGAGCATGCATCCTCAAATAAATCATGAACCTGACAGTAGGTAAAAGTGCAAATTTGAAGGAGAGGAATTTAGTTGTAGGATGAACAGATTTAACTTCTACGAAGTACTATCATTAGTAAAATACAGGAACAATGTGACAAACTTTAGACCAAATATATATTTGCATCCCTTCAACTTTCGATATTAACAATGGGTAGCGACTAACTTTTCCCCTGAAAAAGAAAGAATGTGACTGACACTGGTGATTTACCACAGTAAACGTCATTCTGCCCAAGCAATTTTCTGCACTACCTATGTTGTGTGAAGAGCAATCTACAACACTCTTTTTGCATAATTAGCAGATCTGGACTGCACAAACAAAGAGAGATACAGATACTTACCCAATCACATAGATGTCAGCAGGCTCATTAACATCCAACCAGCTATCAAGTTCAAGATCTTCCGGAGATCTTCCTGCAACATTCCATGTGCCAACACATACTCTGGAAGCACCCAAACTCAGTTTTTTTGGCTAAACAAATATAATGCCACAGGCCAATATGGAAACAATATTTTTGGAACAAAAAGTCAAAGCAACCGATGCATACCTAATTTCTTTTGCATTAATATACTGTGCCCTAAATGTTTCTGATTTCCGTCTTCTTATTTTGGGAAGAGCATCTGAGACATAAAAGGTAACCAACAATTTAACCAAGATAGTAATGAAAGTATGATTGAAGTAATTAGGTAAGATAATAATGGTAACGTCACGAACCCAGATTGATGAATAAAAAAGCAATTCAAACAAATTTACACCCCGAGTATTTGCATGAAATTGTTAACATTCAAAAAGCCATTACAATGTATTTCCGGTATCCTTCAATTTAACTTTTCCCTTAAACATCAAATACAGAATACCTGCCCCTACATGATCCTTCATAGACTCTTAAGTAATACTCCCTTTGTCCCGCTATATGTAAAACTTTTACCATCTGCAAGTCAACTAGACACTCTTTTACCAAAATTATTTCATAAATTTTCACATATTAGTACCTATCAAATAGTGAGACTTGCACATGTAAATTTTACTTTTAAAAGTTTAAGAAATCCATGTCCCAATCTACCCCGAAAATCAATCGTGTTGAGTCTGAACTCTGTACTCGTAACCCTTTCCATCATTCATTTGGGATGGTGGATTATTGGAAGAGAATAAAACCTGAAGGAACAAACAATTGAGCAGCAGAAAAACCTACGAAAGAAGAAAATGAACATTTTGGCTAAATTTCAAACTAAATTGAGCAACAAACAATTCTATTACCATCAATTCCAACTTTCCCGTCTTTTGCATCGTTCAACCCCGACTGCCTCGGCCAGTCACAGAATTCTACATAGCACAAAACGGAACAACAAAATCAGCAAATCTGTGAATAGACCAATTCGAACATAATAGAGCACAATAACAATTTAAAAAAAAAAAATCAGAGCTCCCGCTATAGCATCTTACTTTAAATTTCTCATTTCTGTGAGAGGTTGTTTCCACAGCTCAAATAAACGATGCACAATAACAATACAATTTCAAATAAAAATGAGAAAATTAACCTTGGTCGGAATCGGAATCAGAACCGGAGCCGGCATCAGAGTCAGGGTCAGCACTGTAATCGGAATCCTTAGCATTAAAATTGAGCCATTTGCGCATCACCACTCGCGGCCAAAAAAGCTGTAGGCACGTGCAACCGAAACACAATTTTTCAGCCCAACTTCTCTGCAATTCCTCATCTATACATAAGGGGAAAAAAATACACTAAAAAAAAAACAAAAAAAATAACGAAGAAATCGTAATTACCTGAGTTTGATGCTGTTGCCTTGAGCTCTCTCTCATATTTTTTTTCTTACTTTTTTTTCACTTTTTCGTGAATTCAATGAAAAAATAAATCTATAGAGAACAAAAATACGAAGAAAATTAGCTGAGAAGTTTTACAGTAAAGAAGAAGAAAATGGGTTAACGAGTAACGACCACTATCTATGGCATCGTGGAAACTGCAACGGTATTTGAGCTGTATAGTCTGATTTATTTTTTAAAAAATAAATAAATTGTTTTGGCGGTGGGATTAGGGAGAAAGGGATATTCAATTAAGATAATTAAGGAAAGTGGAGGAGATTAATTAATTTAATGATGGCTAAAAATGGTTGTGACATGGTAATGGGATTTGATTAATAATTAACTCTGAGATCATCACTATTTAGAAGTGATTCAGCGTGACATTAAAAAAATATGAGACGGGGGTTGAAGTAGAAATTTGTATTTTGTTATTTAGTATTACTATATTATATTATTACTATATGATATGTGTCATTAATGAAGTTGGTCCAATCTAGTTTGAGCTTCTGCTATATTGACGAGTGTTGTTAAAAATAGAGAGCATTTATTGGATTTTTTGTCGGTTATTTTATTTTTAAATGGTTTTATTATTTTTTTGAACAAATTGAAAAGTTTTATGATTTTTTTGTTGGGCTCAATCTAAAATTATATAAACATTAGACGTTGGTTTAATGTTTCATCAGTCTCAAGAGTTATATTGCAAAAAAAATTCTCAAATATATGGACAAAAAGTGATGATTTAGAATGAAAATATAAAGGGTATTTGATATACAGGTAGGTACAAGTTATTAAGGAAAAATTCCCATAAGATTAGCATTGTTTATTTAGGGGAACAATGAAATATGAACATTAAACTCCAGCTGTTTTATTTGTTTGATAGCGTTTTAATTGTACAAAAGTTTTTAACTTGTACTCAATATAGTTAAATATATGCATAAGATGCCAAAATTAATATTGATAAACCAAATTACGTGTTTTTGTATTAAGATAGATTACAACAAGTTAATTATGTCTTTTTTTTTCTCATTAAAATGAGACCACCTTCCGTACTTTTGTGTCCAGTAATATTAAATATATTACTAAATTCAGAACACATAAATAATTAAAAAATCAACCGTCTAGATATCTTATGAATTATTATTATTTAAATAGAGAAAAAAATGACATGACATCCACCAAGAATATAAATCTCATCTTTACTATTACCTATAGGTCACCCAATGGTATTGGAGATAATTCTCTCGCATGAAAATCTCGATGAAAACCCAAAATTATGTTGGCATCCTTTTTTTATTTATTTAAATTTTATTCAAACGATAGATTTTTTAATTATCAATATGTTCTTAAGTTTAGTAATGCATTGAATATTAGTGGACAGCAAAGTATTGGAGGTGATCCCCATCTCTTTCTAATACTATTGTATGATAAAAATTTATTGTATGATAAAAATTGATTCAAGAAAAAATAGGTCGATATCACAAATCATTTTTTAAATCTATTTAAACTCAAAATAATGGAAGTGGTCCTTTGACTTCTAGTGCACATGATTAGTCCCACTAGCTCATATGGAAAATTCCTTTTTGTTCTTTATCATGTTTTTTATCTTTGGGTGTGTTTGGTAGGGAGAAGATAGTTCTCTCATGCTTGGTTAGTTAAAATGTTTTAAAAAGTAAAAAATATCCTTAAATTATGTGAAATGAATAAAAATATTTTCCGTTTATAATTTGACCATCTAATCTAAAAACTTAAATTAGGAAACACTCCTCTATTACCTTACTTATATTCTCAACAATAAATACATCATCAAACTCACTTAAACCCATCAACTTTACAAGTTGTTGTCACAGTAATATATACCCATCTCTCTCTATCAACTGTTACATACATACATATATTCTTCCTAACTCCCATCATTGGATTTGTTGACTATGCCTAGTACTCTTACCAACTTTTTTATTCAACAAATAAAAACATAATTTTCATCAATTTATTTTTGTGGAATACATAAGTAACATCCTAATTTCGCTCGGTAGATTTTATTTAGATACTCAAATTATGATACATTCTGATTAAATATCAAATGAAATCTATTGATAAATTTTGAAAAAGCTTTTATGTGTATTCTTAAACATTGTTAACATAGATAATTAATCACATAAAATATGCACCTCCTTCAATTATACACATTAACACAAATTGAAACAAATTAAAGATTTTACAACTTGTTAAGACTAATGCATATAATTAAAAACGCTTAAAAACACATACAGAACGGAAGCTTTTCTAAAATTTAAAACGAAAAATGTCTATAAAATTATTTTATCATCATGTTCAATCAAAAGTTCAAAAAAAATTATAGCTCAAGTATTTAATTAAATAAAATTTACTCAAAAATTTAACAGATTATCGATATATCCTGAAATATATTTTATTAAAGAAAGTAATGTTCATTGTTATGTGTGTTCTGGTTTATGTGAAGAAAAAGTCACAAACCATCTGGCCTAGATAATTCAAAAAGGGGACTTAATAACAACTTTATATTATAAAAAATATTTCATAAAAGCAAAACTAAATTTAGCTAAAAGACAGAGACAAGTTCAGCGGTGGTACATTCATCCTAACTATAAAATACGACTACTATTTTTTATAGATGTAGTGCTACAACTGTGACAAATAGTGAGCATATAAAACAGAAAATGTCCAAGGACATCATAATAATTAATAAAACACACAGCCAAAAATGTTTAATCTCTAGTGATAGTCGGTCAGAAACAAAAAAAAATTTCATCATGAATCATGAATCAATAAGATATGTTATAAAACATAATTCTTTTATTCATTTCCCATTGAATTGACTCACCAAGAAAGATAATGAGAAATAAAATCTCATTAAAATACTAGAAAACTTTCTAACTTTTTTGTATTATCTTATTCTTTTTTATTACAATGAAAAATAATGATATATAAATTCTGAATTTTAGAAACAACACTATTGAGTAATCTAAATAAACTATTTATATATACTGAGTGAATATAAATTTTGATTGATAAATTTATCTACTTCATAATTAATAGAGGTAAATGGTAATTTATTATATCAATTATTATTTTCTTAATAGATATGTCAATTTAAAAGTGAACAAGAAATTGGAAACGAGTACCAACGTGAAGTTTTTGTGGCTAATATTGATATTTTACTTTTTTTAACCAATAATTTCTTTCAAAACTTTTGAGGCTAGCTGCCGCCTTTTGTGACTTTGAGGTAAAAAAAAAACATCACATATAATATCAATATTTTTTTTTGGTTAAACATTTAATGTCATCATTGCTATTGCTTGTTAGAATTTTGAAAGTTAATTACTATAAAAGAATTCCTTATGGTAGATATTTTAAGCCGTGGATTATAATAGTTATTATGTAATTTTTTGATATATAAATTTTAATTTTAATTTTTTTATATTTAAATTTATAATTAAAATTTGAAATTATAACTTCAATTGTATCACATAAATTAAAATAGAGATACAAATTTATAAAAACTAAAAAGTTCCTTTCAACCCACATCTCCTCGTTTATGATTTAGATTTAGAATTTTTGTAAACTATGAGATACTCCTTGTCTCCTCCGTTTCATATTATTAAAAATACTTATTTTAAACTATTTATTAATTTATAAAAAATTAAGATAGAATTAATTATTTGTTTCATATTTAACTCTTAAAACTATTATTTTTAAATTATAAATATTGTAAAGTTTTGAAAAAATATTTCTTCATTGTTAATTTTGAAATTGATGGATAAGACACCTAAATATAGTTATTAAAAATGTTTAAAAGGTAAATTGGTGAAAAAATACCTTTTTGTTTTTGATTAAATTGTAAAGAAAAAAAGTTCTCCACTTTGTATTTCCCCTTTCCCCACCTCATTTTTTTTTTTTTAAAAAAAGTAAATTATAAAGGAAAAAATGGAGAAGTAATATAAAATTGAAGGATTATTATATTTGTTAAAATATTGATTAAGAGGGGTCCTAGTAATTAGTGCGGGGCATTTTCCAAATTTTAGCGATCAATGTCAAGTACAACTTTATCATAGGTAGAAAAAAAAAATCTAGGCCCATTTTTTTCTAAATAAAATCAAAATATACTACCACTATAAAATTAACAAAAAAAGAAAGAAAATTTGTGGTGTTTCTTTTATTTATCTTTTATAGAAAAGAAAAGGTGTCTCACTTTTAATAAAAGAGTCTTTTTGTTGAATTACTTTAATATAAAAAAATCATTTTCTAGCAAATGTAGTTTGACAAAATAGAAAAATATGAAAAAAGAATAGAAGATTATGCAAACCCAGAAATACCATCAATAGATGTGGTAGAATAAGGTTTTTTTAATAAGAAGTGTTTTTCTTTTAATAAGTCTTATATTATACTAATCTAAACTAAAAGAAGTCTTAAATCCAAATATCAGACATTGAGCGAGAAAACAAAAACTATGGATATACCATAAAGTTGATGATTCATCTAATTAAAGAGCAAATTAGGCTACTAAATTTAGGTGCTGTAATCTTAAAAAGTTTTTGGAATCTTTAGCAGAAAAGGACAATATATACCCTTGGATTATGAACATCCAGTTGAAAACAAGAACATTCTAAAGTAAAAAAAAAAAAGAATAATTAAGTATCAAACCCAAGATTAATTATTTTTTTTTAAAAAATAAAATAGTATCCATGATCTTTATATATTTTTTTTACTTTGTAGATGAAGATAGAACATACCTTTTTTCTCACAGAGAGTTGAAGTGTTTTGGATTTATTTTTCTCCGTCTCTTTCTTTCAATGCTTCTTCAATGGCTTTTCTGCATCTGGGCTTTAAGCTTTGTGAGTGGCTGAAATAAATTTTAAGAGTATTTTGTATGTGAGATGAAGATATTAAATACTATAAGGGAGTACCTTTTTATATATCACAACATCGAACACTATCAAGCCACGTGTCCCCCTTTGTTTCCGCGTAAGCAGACACATATATTTTTCTTATGTAATTGAAAAATAGTCGAGTTTCAAAATTCGTGGAACTTATCGTGATACACATTCAAGCTTTTTTAGGTATTTCTATTCTCTTATTTATATGTCATTATTTTAGATTTTACGTTATTTGAAAAATTATGTAAGTTAATCATTATAAAATTTTATTTATTGATTTCTTAAAGTCACGTTTTAATTAAATGGAATAATAAAAATGAATTAATTATTTAGTTTTTCTGTGTTGGTCAAATTCATATTTTCAAGGTTAATAAGTCTCAGGGATAAAATATGAAGAATAATATTATTTATGTATTGATTTTGTGAAATGACAAGTACATTACTCCCTCCATCTACTTTTATATGTCATGTTGTACTTTTCGAAAGTTAATTTGACTAATTTTTAAAGTTAAATTAGATTACATTAATTCGATATTTTAAACAAAAAATTTAAATATTCAAAAACTATACGAAAAGTACTAAATTGCAATTTTTTGCATATCAATATGATGAAAAAATGCATCGTAAAATGTTAGTCAAGATTTTTATAATTTGACTCTAAAAAGGAAACTATGACAATTAAAAGTGGACGGGGTAGTATTAAGGAACATCCATTTTTAATAAAACGACATATAAATAGAAACAGAGGAAGTATATTAATTACTCTATCTGTTCCTAATTAATTGTCCAATTTTCCTTTTTAACTTGTTCATTTTGACAAATCAAGAAAGGACAAAACAAATTTTACATATTATACTCTCAAATAATTAATTTTGAAAAAGGTAGAACTTCTTGAAAATCTTAAATTTTTAATTCATCCACTTCATAATTAAAAGGAGTAAAATGGTAAACTTACTATATCAATCATTATTTTTTAAATAGGTGTGTCAATTCAAAAGTTGACAAGTAATTAGAGACAGAGGGAGTAATATATGTCTAACTAATATCGATATAATTCTAATTAGTGATAAATAACTTTTTAATACTCATTTTGTCCAACAATAGTTGTCCACTATATTATTTTGAGATGTCCAACAAGTCAACAATATTTGTTTATTTTATGAAATAAATGGATAATTTTACACTTAGTTCCTAATTTATCTTTATCATTAATTATAGTTGTTTACCTATTAAATTTTTAAAGAATTATATTTATTACTCCCACCGTCCCATAATAACTGATTACTTTTCATTTTACACGATACTTAAGAAATCATAAATAAAATGGTCTGTTTAACTAATTTACCATTTATCCATATTAATGAATATCAAGATAATTTATGATGATGTATGACATACAAAAGGTATAAGTACTCAAAAGTGAGTGAAAACAAGAGCACAAAAGAGCAATTAAGTATTTAATAAATTCTTTGGAAAGATAACCACTAGGAACTTTAATTTTGTTTAAGCTTCCAAAGATAAATTATGGGAACATTAAGCATGATGATGATACTATCTCCGTCCACTTTTAATTGTCATGTTTTTCTTTTTTAAAGTCAAACGATAAGCACTTTGACTAACATTTTACGATATATTTTTTCATCATTTTGATATGCAAAAAATTACAATGTATAGTAATTTTTTCAAATAGTTTTTGAATATCTAAATTTTTAGTTTAAAATATTGAATTAATGTAATCTAATTTCACTTTGAAATTAGTCAAATTGACTTTCGAAAAGCGTAGCATGACAGTTAAAAGTGGGCAGGGGGAGTATTAATTATAGGGATAAAATGAAATTTTTTTAATTAATTTTATCTTGATTTAGTAAGTGATCAAGTAATTTGAGACGAATATTTTTAGAAAGGTGACCAGTTAATATGTGGCAGAGAGAGTATATTCAAAAGGTTATATAGTAGAATTACTCTTCTATTTATAATTTTTTTAAAATTATGCAAAATTAATAATGGACAACTATTATTGATCAGAGAAAATAGATGAATAAGTTTTTTTTTTTTTCTAACCAGCAACCAAATAACCACTTGAAAAATAGTCATTAACTTATAAGATATAATTTGTGAAATTTGAAAATAGTGATATCTTTCCAAAGACATGTCCCAAAGTGGACAGTGATACTATTTTTACTTGTTTCCCCGTTGATGTTTAAATAAATGCACTCCCTTCGTTATATTTTTGTTAATATATTATTTTCAAATATTAAATAATTACCTAGAGTAATAGTAATTATTTGGAATTTTAAAATATTATTAATAAAAATTAAATTTGTAAAATATATTTTTAAATTTTATTTTTTTAAAGAATTGTTTGAAGAGTCAAATAATATGAAATGGACAAAAAAATTTATTTGACCTTTTTCTTTTCTCGATTATAGCGCATAAAGGACGGTGGTTATTTATTAGGCATCTTAGCTAACTCTATTTGGCACCACTTGATTGAATTAGGGAGATTATAAATTATAGTATGAATATTTCCAATACATAAATTAAATAATACTCTATCTCTTTCGGAGACTGAAATAAGTATTAGAATACTAATTTCTTATACTGACGTTGCAATTATCATATTATTTTGATGGCGATGATATCTACTTGAAATGTTAACATTTTCAACTAATAGAGTCAATATTAATGTCATTGTATTTAGAGTTGCTAGTTAAAATTTATGTAGAGTGTTAAGTATAAATACTTGAATTCATTATTGTTATAAGATTATATACTTTATCGCAAAAAAAAATTATTTGCTGTGGTGGTTGTATTCTCAAGAAAGCAATTTAATAACTAAAGAAAAGTAATTTGTTAAATTTTTTGATGATAAATAGATATTCTACTCTTAAATTATTAACAAGAAGAAAAAGATAATACGCATTATCTTTTTTATTTTTGCCTTTTTCTTTAGTGTTTGAATGCCGACTAGTATCTATTGATGGTAAGTTTGTTTGTTTTTCTATTTGATATTTGATATTTGATATTTATAATAAAATAAAATTAAATTTGAAATCACACATAGTAGAATTCATAAACATAACACTTTCAATTGAATTTTCTCAAAATACTCATATATAAAATTTTAATTAAAAATAACGAAATCTCAACTATCCTACCATAACTCATATTAATGCCTGCCACAAGCTTTTGTATGAAGTAAGAAAGTTGCATAAAGTCGGAGCTTTGTGTAACCACCATGTTTGGTTGCTAAAGAACATAACACCAAATTAGTACAAGTAACTAAAATAGTGTCTGATAATATTTGTTACAAATTTGGTCCTCATATTATTCAGTAAGCTTCAATCAAATTAAATGAGTATAACAATTTTGGTATAAAAGTTATATTTTCCATGGATAAAATTTAGATTCAGGAAATTAAAGTAAGTAGCGGAGCCAGAATTAAGAGTTTGGGGTTCTAAATTTTAGGACAGAAGATTAATGGTAGAGTTTGAACACACAACACTAGTGTGAAAGACATTTCAACCGTCCGTTCTTTACTACTGAGCTGGTAATCAATTTGTTAGGGATTTACAAGTTAATATACATATATTATACAAATTACATTATACAAACACAAACATCTGAAATTTAAACAGTTATACAAATTACAATATACAAAAGTCCGTCCGTATTTGTATTATCTTGTTAGTATCAATTGATTTGTACTTATTTTTTTATAAACTAGAAATAACGAATTTATACGAACACAAACATCTGAACTTTAAACAGTTATACAAATTATATTATACAAATTACATTATACAAAAGTTATACGTATTATATTAGACAAATTATGAAAACTACACGTTTATACAACTGAAACTCGGCTGCATAATTTTGCCTAGAATATAATGACGAATGGTAATTAATTCAAATTGTAGTTATGTTAACTAATTAACTAGTACTCCCTCCGTTCACTTTTATTTTTCACTTTTTCCTACAATAGATTTTCATTTTTACTTGTCACTTTTGAGATATCAAGAAAAGACAGCTATATTTTTCCATGTTTACCCTCGGCATTAAATATTATTTCTTCAAATCATGTTTCAAGACTTAATACTAAACATCATTTAATAGGGATAGTTTGGTAAAATACCTATATCAACAATTATTTTCTTAATGGGTGTGCCAAGTCAAAATGTGACAAGTAAAAGTGAACGGAGGAAGTATATGTTTGCTTAGTATCCGCGTAATTTCCCCAATTGAAAACAATAATTTTGCGTCAAAATAAATAAATTCAATACTCCCCTGTCCCATATCAGTTGATAAGTTTTCTTTTTATACGCATATTAAGAAATCATAAATAAGAAGATATTTTTATTAATTCATTCTTAGAAATCTTCTTGGAAATTTTATAAATATATGTGAACACTTTAAAAAAGAATTAATTGCTAGAGTAATATAGGAAAAAGGGAAATCTTAATAAATATTTTTTTGATTTAGTAAGGTGAAGAACTAATATAAGACAATTATTTTTAGTAGCGTGCTATTTATAGACTCTTTTGTTTTTAGTCATTGTCATCCTTTGTCTCTATCACCCTATCTTAGTTTCAATGGTGTAGAAATCATCATCAATAAATTAAATGGAAATTAATTCTAAAAATCAACAAATTCTCTAGTTCGAAATCTTGAATGTTTTGGTACAATTTCATAATTGCGTCTTTATTTCTCCTTGTTTCCTCATAAAATTAGAAATTAAAAAAGTTGATAGAATGCTTTCATTAATGACACCAAAATTGACAAGTAGGGTATGGTATTAGAAATGTTTTATACGTATGATAAATTTGTAGCGTCAAAATGCTTTTACTAATATAATAGAAAGTCATGTTATTGTGATTAACATTGTGTTATGGTGCAATGAATTAACGAATGAAAACTCCTAGCAACTTCTTTGAGTTGACGTTACTAAGACATTTATCGCTCAGATTTTGTCTAATTGATCATTGATAAGTAAAAAGATATTATTCTAAAAATACTTATATGTATAATATATATATAGACGAATATGGGAGGTGGTGTGGCCGTGTGGGGGTTGGAGGTGGTGGGGGAAAGAGCTATGGAGGTGGCCGGTGGGAATGAAGATCGGACAAGGTATATTTAAAGCATGAAACGATACAGTAGATATGAAATACTATTACCTAGCTTGTATAACTTATTTTTCCTAATTTCTGGAAAAAATATTTTTCAAAAATTTTACTTAACTAAACATAATAAGATAATTAAAAAAATACAAAACTTATACACCTAAGATTCAAACTAGCAATTTTTACGTCACTTTTACTAGTACTATACTCAGAGGCGGATTCGGGATTTAGAGTCTCTGGGTGCCAAACAGATTCATCGCCTAAATTAACTTTATGTTTGATTCGAATTACTCGTCTTTTCGATTTATATGACAAATCAATCAATAAAATAGGAATAAACAACATGTATAAAATTTTAAAATAGTGCTTGTAGGCTGTTTACGAAAAATTTATGGTGGTTCATAATGTTCATTTGTCAAAAATCAAATAAAGATAAATATATTATTATTAATTTTGATTTAAAGTCAAATAATTACGTATTTAAAAAGGAGTTAAACTAAGATAAATTAAGATATCTGTTTTTAACCTCATACAAAATTAATTGTATTATTTTTAGGATAAACATAAATAGTTATTTAAAATTACTTGTCAATCAACAAAATACTAATATAAGTAACCAATTTTTCTTTTTTTCATTTTACTCTCTCCATTAATTTATAGGTTATTTTTTGTTCTTGAAAGTCAAGCTATAATGTGTATTTTTTTGTTCCTTTTTTAAAATTATATAAATATGATAAGAATCGCAACTAATAATGTTTTTGGTTGAATTGCAACTTAGCGAGAAGGTAATATTTATGAACAAACATAAGTTGCAATTCTTATCATGTTAATGTAATAATAATAAATATTTAAAAATATTAATTAAATTTCACGTAGCTTGAATTTCAAGAATAAAATAATATCATATAAATTGAGAGAGTATGTATATATGTAGGAGTTTATGGATGATTTTCGATTTTGGGTTACATGAAAATAGTACCAAAACTTATATAATTATTGGTTAAAATTACTGATGATCTTTCTGTTATATTTTCTTCTTGGAGAATATTTGATGCATTTAAGTGTTTATGAAATTATTGAGAAGAGAAAAAAAAAACAATTTATACCTCTTTCTATTAGTTATTAACTTTTTCTTTTACTTCTTTAAGAAATTATAAATAAAAATGATAGTTTACTATTTTAATCTTTAAGATAAACATTTTTGTAATTTTTTACAAATTTTGTTTACACTTTAAAAAAAATTAATTGTTAGGATATTGAAAAAAATTAAAAAATTGTTATTTAATTTTGTTAATTGACAAATAATTTTTAATAACTATTTTTAGTAAAATGTAAATAATTAATATAGGATAGAAAAATAATATCTAATGTTAGGAGTAGGATGAATTAGGCTAAATTTCATACTTATAAAATTCTTTAAAGATAAAGCAAATAATTTGAAACAATGGTAAAAAGGAAAAAAAGAAAAAGGTCGAAAAGCTATTATGATTTATGAGAGAGCCTTCAGTTTTAAAAAAGAAAAAATGAAAATGTGTCACAAACGGGTTCAATCCCGCGGCCTAAGGCTCAAACATTTGGCCTTTTACCATAGGCACCACAGAGTACTTTGGTAATGTGAGTGGCAGATTTATTATTTATATATAGACTGTGTATATATATACATAAAGTTTCCGTCGAAGCTCGTGGGTGGCATGCCCCACCCCCTGAATAGATCCGCCCATGACTATACTAGACTAGACACATCTTTAAGTCGAATGATTTCATCAATTCATATTTATACACACACAAAAAATATATTTTATTTTTATTTTATAAGTAATAATTATTCGTCGAAGGAGATTCAGTCAAATCTTAACTCGGAGAAGTTTTGATAATCATGAAAATAAGATATTTCTATTGTTTGGACTAAGTCGTTTGGTAGCTGGATAAGAAACAAGTTATATATGTATTAATTTTCATATGACTTATACGATATTCGGTAGGTAACTAGGATATAAGTTATTCGTATATAAAAGTAATACGATGTTAGATTGACAATTTAGAAACCCGCATAACTAATACGTGTATAAAATATAAGGGAATCCATATATTATTTTATGCAGGATAAAAAGTGAAATAACTAATATATATATATATATATAACCAATACATAAATTCACTCATAACTAATCTCTACATATATAACTCAAATCAGCTACCAAACCACTGAGTTTTATAGCCTACGTTATAAAATTTGTTGTTGATATTGATGAATTGCATCATGTCCCCCCTAATTATTTTTAGATTTGGCATTTATCATTGCTAATAAATTAAAATAATCACAAGTACTCAAGTTGGACTTTTCAAGTGATGGAAATTAAATTTAAGAACAAAAATCTATGTTATACAGATAATGGCCACATGTTACTCTCATATATCATTAGATTTATTTTGATGACTATCTATCAGAAGAATATATTCTTATTCTTGTTTCCCCATTATTCGAAATTAATTAATTTATGATAAGTACAAGGAAATAATTTAGTTAGTTTATCACATGCTCATGATGATTATCTCAACTAATATCGCTATACGTGTATACAGTTAACTAATTATATTGCACTAATTGTATCAAAGATTAGTTTTGTCCTATCTTAAAATATATTAGTAATTAATTTAAGGCCGACAAACCGAACCTATGACATGAAATAGGAGGGAAAAAAGGAAGCAATTTAATTTATTAATCAATAATATATAGTGGCAATAATTATTTGTTTTTTTTAAAAACTACATTATTAGCAGAATTCAACCGGCTATTTATAAGCTTCGAAGGCGATTTCAAAATTTAAAATTGATAAAGATTTTATAGTAACTTTAAATTCTGAACTCGTCTCTTGACTCTTGCTATAGCAACTCATCTTGTTTAAACAATATCTATACATGATTAATGGATGTTTTAATATAAATATAAAAATTAAACAAAAGTTATTGATTTCATATGAACTCATATGCATATATAATACTAGCCACTCGTTATCATCTAATTTTTTGAGTTATCATATTAGTCGTGATTGACGTGATATAGAAGTCACAAGTTCAACAAAACTCCTTAATTTCAACTTAAACATATATTATGTATATATATAGATGTGAAAAATGATAATAAATAAAGGTTAAATATATTTATATTTAGAACTTATATTTTAAACCTAGCACATGTGATGTCTTAAATTTTGAATTTGTCACAACATATCAAACTACAATTAGGAGATACATGTTATATGTCAATATTATCAATTTATCGATGCATAAAACTTAAACCCCATTTAATTATGAATAAAAAACTTTACTCGGGAACCTTCTATGAACGGCATTTGATTGGTGTAGTAGTGTAGAAAACGACTTGAGGTTACATATTTTAGTAGGCTTTCTATCAATTAATCAAAACTCCATTATCGATCGATACAATATGAATGATAACAACAAGCATTACAACATTTTATTTTAACAATTGGTGACATCTTTTAATAAGTGGACTAATTTGATTAGTGGAAATCATAGTAGTAAGTTTTTGAAACATTGCATGTGCTATTTAGTCAATGATTGTGAATTGTGTCATATAATTACTTCCAGATCATACCTAAACAGTACCAGTTGGAAGTCTTAATCTAAATCTTCAACTAATTTACTTATGTTTATACTTTTCATTTATTAAGAAAAAAATATAGTGATTTTAGTAATTACTGTTAATTGGTGATGACATTAGGATTTTCACTAATAAAATTTAAAATATAGAGTATAGAAATAAATAGACAAATAAGTCAACAAAATTCAATATTAACTGCATATTATATAAATAATTAATTTTTTAAACTATAGTTTCTCCTATATAATTAGTTCTATTCAATAAGAGAGGAGCATTTTAATCTCCAACATATTTTTTTTTTAATGTGAATTCAAATTTAATCAGGTGCGGATACTAAACTTTTAAGTGACGGGATGAAAAACCAAAATTAAATAGTAACAGTGATAATGAACTTTTTTATAATTTTCTCTTGGATAAGCTATGTATGATGTTGACTTTTTGATAGGAACTTATGTTGTTGGGACAAGTGGCCGTTTGAATAAATTTTTTATTTTATTTTATTTGTCAAATGCACTTCTAAAATGTTGTCTTACATCTGCATTAATTAAATTATTAATGGTACCAAATTGAATAATGGCCTAATTAGGTGAATGGAACATAAAGTCATAAATTTTCAAAAAAAAAAGTAATTTAATTAAAATATGAAAAATTAAATTAGTAAATTCTTGATTTGGAGCTCGATTCTTGCTTGTTTTAATGGATTTTTCAACCACGAACTCCTCTTGGCTTGTAGAACTTGATTTTCAACTAAAAATCTCATTTTAACCTTTTGATTTCCGAAGTAATTTTTAGACTATTTTACCTTCGATTTCAAACCCTATCAATATGGGTATTATTAGGCTTCTTTTGATGAACTATTTCCATTCTTGATAGTTGAGGATCGTTCCGGTGATTGTGTGGTTGAGGAAGTGTTCCAATAGAGTTGTTCGAGTGAAGTTTCGCCCTTCAAGGTAGATTTGACTATCTCATTTTTAGACTGAATGAGTAAGTGATCTTTTTTAGGGAGTCAACTGTGGAAAGAATTGTAGTATGCGTTTTAGAGGTTGTTAAGTGTTGACACTCTTATTTAGTCTGTGATGCATATTTGTGATGTTTAGCCTATGTGGAGGTTCGTGTGAAATCGATAATTATTGTTGAAAACTTGTGATATGTGAGTAATTGCCTGAGCAAGAGGCTGTGTGACTTATCCTTATATTTGACATTGAGATACCCGGGTTAGGGGCTTGAGTTAATGTTTGATCATCTTAAAATGAAAGAAATGTTTTTCTAAGTGGTAAAGACTGATTTTAAATGGATTCCTCCACCATCTCTATCATTTGAGACGTGTTTCATGACTTGTTGAGTTTGAGAACTTTATACTATTTAAAATCCTTGATGAATTGATTATGTCTTTGTGTTGTATGTGTTGTGATGCATTCGTACACATTCAACATATCATTATTCATGGGAATATGAGAAAGTGGAGAAATACTATTTTTTTGAGAAAGAAAATGTGATACCTTACTTATATCCTTGATCACGCTGAGGTGACAAGTTGATGAGACATTGAGATATTGAGATTGGTATATGGACTGCGACTCCTCCATGGGTCCTTGTCTAGAAATTAGAGGCTCGGCAAGGTGTATACAACATGTTGTGCGACGACCTAGATACCATCACATCATCCCATCATCTCATTGCATCGCATTGACCAACTTATTGTGTTATGTAATAACTTGCTTATATGTTGATTTGAGTATTATATGTACCCTTGTTTGTTTATTTTATTCGTGCCGTTATTATATAAATTGAGGCATCGATGTCGGAGTGGGACTTTTCTGCGTGCAGGTGAAAGTGTTTCATAGTTTATTTCCTAGTCTGATTAGTTGCTTATGATCAGTCGGTCTAACCTACTGAGTACATGTGGATTATACTCACCCCCTACTTCTTTTATCTCTTTTATGCAGATTCTAGTCAGGGGATCATCATAGCGGTCCATTGGATCCAACTGATTTATCTCTTTCGGAGTTGTGGCGAGATCCTACTTTTCGGATCGCCACTAGTCTCCATCTATCATTAGAAGTCTTTAACTTTCCTTTCAAAGACTTGAGATGTATTTCAAATTCTAGAATTGTAATAGATGTTCTTTATACTTATGCTACCAGGTATTTAGAAATTCTTTGTTGTTTTCTATCGTTTGTGGTCTGACTTTCCTTCGGGAGCAGAGGCGGAGCAAGAATGTCAGACCATTGGGTTCTAAATTTAAAAAAAGAACAATGATCTTAACCTAAAGTAACAACCATCAAATTTTTAACATTTTTACTATAATCTTCAATATTGTTCTAAGTGAGGTTAAAATTATTAAATTCATCATTAATATTTTGACACCTAAAATAAATATTTTACTAGTTTCACTATCACCTTGAACCATCACTGCCAGTCTGCCACCAAAACTTAAAATTTTGAAAATCAAACAACAATTTTTTAATATAATAAATTATCAATATGTGGGATAACCCTAGAATTAAAGATTAAAAATTATTTTTGAATATATAATCATATCGTGTAAAAGTAAACAAATACGAAAAAAAATGAAAAGAGAAAGAAAGAGTACATACAGGAGGCCAGATTTCAGATGGTAGCAATCATATCAATAATATAATAAAAGTTAGAACCCTAACTTTTGAAAAAAAAGATTGAGTTAAACTTTTCTGAATGTCTGAGTAGAAATCAGTAGTCTGATATTGTTTTAGAGTACAACACAAATACTATTTTCCTATTTTTTACATTTACCATTTTTTTTTAAAAGTTATATTAAACCCACGTATAATTTAGTTAATCCTTATTTTTCTATTTTTTTCTTCCACGTATAATTTAAGTTTCGAACCCACGACCAGTGGGCCAATCAATTTTGTTGGGTGCGCATACACCATTGGGCCAATCGTTTCACTTTGCTTGTGGGTTCGCTGGAAATGTATATATACATTTAATTTCATATTTTTATACAAATATAGAGTTTACGGAAAAGCTGGGGGGTTCGCCCGAACCCCCTTCCGATACAGTAGCTCCGCCCCTGTTCGGGAGTCTTGTATGTGTTAGCTCTTTCGGCTTACACACCATTTTATGGTTCTCAAAGTGTGTGTCACATGACCTCGACTTTTGAATTGTGACATTCATAACTGGGTACATTATTATTGTATTAAATTTAAACTCTTTTTCATTTTATTATTCTATTAATTAAATAATATCCCTATTTACCTATTCAATCTATGATTAGGACCACACTTATTTTCATTTTAGAGAGGAAGCAAAGTGCGTTTTACATTTTTTTAGGAATGACAATGAAGTGGGACTAATGCGAGACAAGACAACTGGATTAGGGTAGGTCTAGCTTCAACCAAACTAAATTTATTAGGTTTGCTTAGGTTTGCGCAGTTCAGATTCTACAGTCTAATCTTATTTGATTTAATATAAAATAATATTCTTAAAACTGATTAAGATTTGTTTTTTAAAGTATTTAATACTTACAAAACAAATTGATCATTGAACTATTCAGGATCAATTCTAATAGTTAGTTTAAAATGACGCGACATTTCAAGATTAGATCAGTTTCGGACATTGATAATAGTACAACTATGATTGAATGGGTTTAATTTTATGATAAACCTTGTCCAATCTTGACTCCTCTATATAGTTGATTCGGTTCGATTTTAGATCATTCTAATTGTTTAGCATCTTTATAGCAAAATGTGTTTGGGGGTGACGATTCACACTACAAAAGTGTTATTGAATTTTTTTAAATCAAGTGTCAAATAAAGATATTAATAGGGGAGGTCGAGTATTCGATAATTTCATGGAGCTGAACGATATAACTATTATTTTCAATTTAGCGCATTACTTGATGTTTTCAAAAGGTTTAATCACAAATGCATGTTTAATTCTGAGGCTTTTCAATTAATAAGTGACTTGTGTTTTTGGACAAGTAATTTTGATGTTGTTTTTGTCATGTCGAATTGTCTTAAGCCGTTATTTTTCAAATAATCATACGATCAACTTAAATTTGTTGCAAAATATCAATTCAGTAATCGAATATTTTTCTTGTCACCGATAATGATATTGTGTAGTAAATAATTATTTGATAAAGATCATTGAATATGAACTATGTGGTTTACTTCGTTGACTGGTTCATTGTAAAACTCTTTACAAATAGTTAAAGCACAAAGTTCACATCCAATGCATTTCAATACGGGCCAAAAAAGTGGTCGGCCTATGCCATTCTTACATATATTTATGGGGTTTTTTAGTTGGCCAAACTGTAAAAAAAACATATGTACACTGTTAGTTCATTTTGGACTCAAGAACTAGTTCTTGAGAGATCATCTATCAATCTATACTTAGTAATTGTAGTTCATCCTCCCAGCTATTTATATGTCTAGGACTTTTCATCCACGTCAAGAGTGAACCCAATATCCTGGTGGAATATCTTTGGGAAACTTACAAAAATAACAAACATGAGGCCTTAAATAAGACTCTATAGCTATAGTTTGCGTAATTATGGATAATAACAAAATGTTAGGGGAAGGGGGAGCAGAGAGGTGAACGAGATCTAGGAGAGAGAGGAGAAAGTATATTTTTAGTTGATTTTGGAGAAAAAGAATACAAATAAAAACTGCTTTGTATCAAAATGAATACATATTAAGAGGAGAGAGGTGAGCGAGATCGAGAGAGGGAGGAGAGAGGCGAGCAAGATCGAGAGGGGGAAGAGAGATGATTGTATTTTTGAATTTATTTTGCATTGTATTTTGTATCAATTGTATTTTGTATTTATTTTATATTGTATCCCCTGTTTATTTTGTATCAATTATATTCGAAATACAACGAATACAACTGTATTCATTCTCTCTTTGATTGGGTACAAAAACATTTGACAAAATGCATATGGTATTCATATGAATACAAATACAATTGATACAAAAATATAAAATATAGTTTTTTTCAAATACAATTGAAATAAAATGCAAAATCCTCACCTATATTTGATTGAATACAATTGATACATAATAAATCTGAATATATTTCTTCTTATTGGTAGGAGAGAGAAAACGGAGAAAGAGAGAGGAGAGGGCATGAGAGAGGAGAGGGCAAGAAAGAGGGAGAAGAGGCAAGAGAGAGAGAGAGGCGAGGGCAGGAGAGAGGAGAAGTATTTTTTATAAAAACAACATATTGATCTTTTTGTAATATTTGGAAACTATAATTATTTTCCATAAATAAGTTGCTAATTTTGATTGGTTTGATAATTGAGCAACTTTCACATATAACAAACATAAAAATCATATTTGTATGTTATAGCTATAGTTTGCAAAATTGCGCTCCATAACAAATTTTATGTTTGCTATGTAGCTTTTGATTTGTATAATTCGCTATAAACATCCAATTTTATACAAATTGTTCATATTTGTATAAATTCATTTATACAAATTGTTCAATTTTGTATAAATTTATTTATACATTGTAATTTGTATAATAAGATTTGTATTTGTATATGACGAAAATATATGTATTTGTATATACACTTTTCTCTCGCTTTATACAAACACAAACGCATTTTATACATTTTATACCGAAATGTATAAAATGGCTAATTGTATACCGAATCAGATGGCAAAAAAAAGGAGATGTTTGCTGCGAATTACAATTAAAATAAACTATGGCTATAATATTTAATTTGAATTAATAGTTTGTTATTTCATACAATTTTACCTTGATAATTATCCCAATATCATCTTTGTGGCTCTTAGGCCCAACACTTCTCCGGCCCATTTGTCTGCTCTCGGGTGTTCAAAAATATCAAAGGCAACTGTAAACAGATAACGAAACAAGCGGCAATTCGAGCTGATGAGCAGACATGCCACTTCTTCTTCTTCTTCCTCTTCCATGTAAGTCGTTCTCTATTTTCAATCCAATTTTGCCCCTCAACACTTCTGTCATTTACAACACAGCTACCCAATTCTCAGCTTTTTCCCTTCCCAAATACCCACTTGCTAGAACCCCAAAATCTTCCAAGAATCTCTCACTCCATTGGAATTATCAAATAAATTTGCATACCCATGTCTCGTTTTGCTCTAAAAACGAAATCTTTGAAGAAATTAGGACTACCCAGTTGGCTGAAGTGCCTGAAAGCGAAGAGCTTGAATTGCATAATAAGCCATATTTAAAGCAAATTGATGATGGGGTTGTCTCAGATGTAGAGGAGGAGCAGAAAAAAGTTAGTAAAGATGAAGTTTTGGAGCCATTTTATAAGTTATTTAAGCCTATGGAGTCTAATGAAGAAGAAAGTGATACAGAACAAGAGGAAGAGGTTCATCCAGTTGTAGAAGAGAGTGAGAAGGTTAGTGTAGAGTATTATGAACCGAAACCGGGTGATTTGGTGGTAGGTGTTGTGGTTTCGGGGAACGAGAATAAGCTTGATGTGAGTGTTGGTGCTGACCTATTGGGTACAATGTTAACTAAGGATGTTTTGCCTTTGTATGACAAAGAGATGGGCTATTTGCTGTGTGATTTGGAGAAGGATGCTGAGGAATTCTTGGTGAGAGGAAAAATGGGAATTGTGAGCTATGATGATGCAGTGAGTGGGGAATCAACGTCGGGGAAGCCCGTTGTGGAGCCTGGGACTGTTCTTTTTGCTGAGGTTCTTGGAAGAACTCTCAGTGGTCGACCACTACTGTCAACAAGAAGGCTCTTTAGACGCATTGCTTGGCATCGAGTGAGGCAGGTTCTTTTCTCACTTTCGTTCTCTTATAATATGCAAAGTTGTTAAGATTTTCATCGATAGGGGACTTGATTGTTACCTAGTCCAATCAATTGGCTGCGTAAGTTGGGATTAGCTTTATGTTTTACCTTATTAATGGAACTACTAAAGTACTCTATGTTTTATTAACTGGATCTTACCACAAATTGTTCTAGATAATTGTTATTTCCATACTATTATTTCTTCACTTGAATTGCTTAAGGTATAATCTTGCCCTGCAATTTCATTTTGGAGATATTAGAAACTTGTTAGAAAATGTACTTAAAGCTTAAAATTAGATCACTCTGTCCATTCTGAGAACGATTATACTTTGATCTGTATTGCTTAGTTGTCCTTTCTGTTAAACTGCTAACTCGAGGAGGCACCTATTATTCGTTCAGGAATTGTTTTTCCTTAACAACTATTACAAAAGGTCATGTATTATTCTCCTAAGTTTTGAGCCTGAGTAGTCATCAATCAGTCAACTTTGCCTCTATTCCAAATTGGTTGAGGTTGATTATGATATAATGCTCTGTATCCATTGCGCTCTATTCAGGTCCATTGCATTCCTATAGTAAATAAAGCCATAGACTCTATGAATATTCTAAATGTTGTTAAAACATAAATCTGGTTCTAAACATATGCTATTGATAATATTATTCCTCAGAAGCACTAAATGTCATCATCATATATTCTTTATTTCTAAATTTGGGACCTGAAAATCAGCACATTTTTCCTATTCACCAATCTCTAATAGTTTTTGATTTTAGATTGTGAATTGGGAGAATATTTTTGGATACCGTCGTTTGAACATCTTGAGTTGCTTTATCATTGATCTATTTGCATGTGCAACTTATGCTGATAAATAATATAGCTCTAGGAAAATTGGTTCCAGTTATATTTTGAACAAAAAATGGGGCTGGTGGAAGACCAAACATAAGGAGGGATGATGAGAAAATATGGAAATTGAAGGATGAGTGAGCTCTGAGAGAGAAGATGTAAAAATACATACTATTGCTATGAATGACTGAGGAAGTTCTGTGTCATGAAGTACTGGCTCAAATTTGATGATACTACTTTGTTCTCAGTTCTTTTAGGTGTTTCTATTCTAGGTTGTTTTTATCCTAGTTTATTAGCACAATAACTTAGCATTTTAACTAATTTATGCCACAGATTAAACAACTAAATGAACCTATTGAGGTGAAGATAACAGAGTGGAATACTGGTGGTCTTCTTACAAGAATAGAGGTAATCCAGTCACCCCTTTCCTCCATGACTCCACTGCAGTTCTACTTCTCTGTGTTTAACAGGTTGAATGTTGTTATGCAGGGCTTACGGGCTTTTCTTCCAAAGGCTGAATTGATGAACAGAGTTAATAGCTACACTGAGCTGAAGGAAAATGTAAGTTGGAACCTTTAAATGTTCACCAATCACAATTCTTAAGTTCCTCGCATTTAATTTACATCTTTATCTTTGGACTTCATTATGAATTTCTTCTTCTGCATTTAAAACAAGCGACATTCTATACTCTCTCACAATTTAACTACTAAAATAAAGTGCTTGGAAGTGCTGCCTTTTTTGGTAGCAAATGAAATCACATTTATTAAGTTGTAACAATAGATATGTAGGAAGCACTGCGATTGAATCTGTTGCTGGCCACATTCTTCTAAAGCTCACTGTGTGCATACCAAATGGTAAGTGGCAAAGTGCTGCTTCTTTGGTATCTTTCCCAAAAATATAAGATTGTTATAAAAATAAAAAAATAAAAGGGAAAGTGCAAATTTTTGGTGACCAGAATGTGCTCTGCTCTATGTAAACATTTCGTGTAATCTCCACAATGTGCGTCTTCTTCTCCCATATGACATGGATTGCTTTTATATATTGCCTGCTTAATATATCTATTTTTTGTTATTTCAGGTGGGGCGTCGAATTAATGTGCTTATTACCAGAATAAATGAAGAAACTAATGACTTAATACTTAGTGAGAAGGAAGCTTGGGTTAGTTCTTGTCACCATGACACCCCAGTTTCTTGTGTATAATTATTTCGTGTATTTTTCTATTTATGCTTTTATCCCCTTTTTCTTTTGCTTGGGGAGGGTTCCTTTCTTCTGTTGCCTTTTCTCTATCAAGATTTTCCCCCTCCAATTATTTATGGTTTGAGAACCTCTCTAGATTATTTTCTTTTCTTACTTTATTTCTTTTCATCTTGAATCTTGGATTCCACAGCAAATGTTAAATCTGCAAGAGGGCACCCTTGTGGAAGGAACAGTGAAAAAACTTTTTCCCTTTGGCGCACAGATAAGGCTTGGTGAAACAAATCGAAGGTAATTTGCATTACGCTTCCCACAGAAAGAAGTCGGACTTAGCTGTGGTTAGTACTGCCATGTAAAATTAAGAAACTTAATGACTCTGATCTAGGATAACTTTGAACTTTTGCGGTTGGAGCATGGGAGCAAAATGTGATTGACATTTCTTTTCTCTTTTTATGCACAAATACGTAAATGCAGTGATGTAGAGTTATAGAGTAATACAAACCACTATAGTTGTTCAATATCATATAGTAATTATATCGTTTCAAGGGAAAAGGTCCAAATATTGCCCCTGTACAACCTGAAATTGCTCAATTTATCCCTCCATTACACTTTTGGTCCATTCATACCTTATTGTTAGCAAATCGTCTCATACTTACTCTTTCCATTAACAGAAGCTCCAGTGTGAAATTGGTGGACTCCACGTGTCCAATTCTTTGAGAAAAAATGTTCAAATTTACCCTTCAACAATGACTAAAGTTCAAAATTACCATTAGGTTGTAGCTCCGTTTAAGGTCAAGGAAAAAATGAGACTTTTTCCTAGCGGTGAGGCAATATTGGGCCAAATGTTTAACAGAGGACAAAGTTTCTCGATTCTAGACAATACCGGAGCACATTTGACCCTTCCCTTGTTTCAATTAAGAGAAACTATTCATTCTATCTTGCAATTAAAAAAAGAGAACTTTTTTTTGTTTGGTGTTTTGAATCTTATATGCTCATTTTACTTTCAATTGATTGAGGTGTGGCCTTGGTTCTTAATGATATATTTGACAAAAACTAGTAGGATAATATCTTCGGTTTGCTTCACTTTCTGTTGATTTTATCTGTATTTTCTGATAGTAAAATTTGTGGGATTGCCTTATTTTGTCACAGATCTATACTTGTATTGGATTATTATATCTATTTCTGTAGTGCCCTTACGATGGAACTCTAGATGCATCATGCATGTGCATATGTTTAAGAAGCAGGAGAGGTGACAAAGTCTAGCTACTGTGCAATTCAATTAAATATCATTTATGATTGTTTCTCGGATACTTTATGGTGCCATCCAGGTGTTTTAGTTCATGAGATATGTTTAGGTAGTAAGAGGAGATAAAGTTTTGTACATTCTTCGACTAAAGCGAGCCATGCTCCTTGTTCCACCAGAAAAAGAAAGTAACTTGTTCAAAAATTTTGAACTCTAGATGCATCATGCATGTGCATGTTTAAGAAGCAGGAGAGGTGACAGAGTCTAGCTACTGTGCAATTCAATTAAATATCATTTATGATTGTTGCCCGGATACTTTATGGTGCCATTCAGGTGTTTTAGTTCATGAGATATGTTTAGGTAGTAAGAGGAGATAAAGTTTTGTACATTCTTGGACAAAAGCAAGCCATGCTCCTTGTTCCACCAGAAAAAGAAAGTAACTTGTTCAAATTTTTATACAGTTTTTCTTTTCAATTCTCAGTGGCTTGCTACACATCTCAAATGTCACCCAAGCCAAGGTTACTTCCATGAGTAACGTGTTAGCAGTTGATGAGAAGGTGAAAGTTATGGTTGTGAAGTCAATGTTTCCTGACAAAATATCTCTCAGGTATGTGGTAGAGATAATTTGCTTGATTATGCCCTATTCAATGGTAGGGGATAAAATGCACCTATATGCTGATATCAGTTGTGGCTCGAAGGATTACCTTAATACATTTTGTATGCATGCCCTACTATGATTGTTTATGTTTCAACTTTTTGATATTTTGAAGTGGAAAGTTTTCAACTAGTGGCGTGTTGCTTGTAATTTCTAAATCTTCAAAAACTATTTTCAACTACCTAATTTATCCATGCCCTATTAACTTTGAAATAATATATGTTGCAAACTGTAAGGAAATACATTTTGGGCTTAACTCAACCCCAAAATCTAGCTTATGGGGGGAGGATTGCCCAAGTCCATATAATGAGTCCAACCTACAACAGGCGAAGAAATACAATGCAACAACTGTGCCTTAATTCTAGTTAGTTAGGAACAGCTATATAAGTATTCAGTATCCATTTTGCTCCATTTGGAATGAGGCAGTCCTTGAAGGCTACTACTTGGTGGCCATTATAAATTATAATCACTCTTAGCTCAAACCAGTGCTCATTATGTACACAACAGTACATTGGGTCGTTGAACAGCTTTCATTGTTTTTTAAAGTCCTTTGCCAGGTAATACTCACCTAACTAGAGTTAAAATTTGTGACTCAAATTTTGAACTGGGGTAAAAACATGGGGTTATTGTTCTCATGTGAATTAGACTATGAATGGTAATGAATGTGCATGGCAAACCAGTGTCAAAAACACAATTTCAGAATTTCCAATTCAAGCTTCATCTTTGTCCCATTGCCTCTTCTTCGATGTTGAAATTGCAAGGATGATTAATGATTAATTTCACGATTTTGATGGTCCAAATTGTGATTTTGCAACAAGGCAATCTTTTTTTTAATAACCTCGGTGTCAAGGTCAGCTTGTCGCACCTCGATTAATTTCACGGCTTACTTGCTACCTCCCACCAGTTCAGATACATGATTATCTGTCTACCAAGACTCGAACAAATTGAAAAGAAATCATCTAGTGTTTTTGCTTTTGCTGATATTTGAACCTGAAAAAAACCTCATGGTTCTCGAACTATTTCATTGACCACTAGGCCACCGCCTTTGGTGCTTGGACTAGACAATCTATAACACAATAGATCTCATATGGCTCCAAAGGTTTTACGGCATGGAACATGATATTTTATTGTTTAATTTCCAATTCCTTGTTCACGTCCGCATCTCCTTGTTGAAGCCTGTCCTACTTAGCATGTTGCTAACAAGAAAACTGGCTAGATATTTTTGTAGTTGTGAGATGCTAAGGCTCCTGCCAATGGATTTACTATTTTCCTGCTTATTCTCAGTTCCGCTCCTTGCTTTCCATATTAACTTTCTGAACTAAAATCATACCAAGGAATTGTTATCTTGATTTCCTGTAATAAGCAAATTGTTTGTCAATTTGATATCCTCTTGTTTTTGTCAAATGTAGTATTGCAAACCTTGAAAGCGAGCCAGGGTTATTTTTATCGGACAAGGAGGTTTGTCTCTCTTAAATATTGCTCACCTCATAGCTAGTTATAATCAGCCATCTTTGCTTGTATATAACACTACCATCTTAATGGACCAGTTTAGACTCCACGTAACGTTATAAATTACAGATACAATTGCATAACGAGTGAACTTCCTTCACTGCAGAGAGTATTTTCTGAAGCAAAACAGATGGCAAAGAAGTTCAGACAGAACCTACCAACTGTTTCAGCAACAAAGAAACCGGAACCCCTTCCAACCGACAGGCTACCATTTGAAGATGAAGAAAATATGTATGCTAATTGGAAATGGTTCAAGTTTGATAGGGATAATGTAAACATGGCATGACCCTCAACACTAAAAATGTATCGAACTGTATATCCTTTCGGCACGTCTTTAGGTCATTAGATAGCATCCATGACAAAGTACCATTGTTCAAAATCCCAGTTATATTCTTTACTGAACTGAGTAATAAGTCACATTGTTACTTAACTTTCCTTTTTGACACACTTCTGAAGTTTCACATCCCTTTCGGAAATATCATGCTATCATAAATGGACTCATTTGTGTATAAAGTTTCATTGTTGGGCCTTCAATCAGTTGGCTCATATAATTTCATTGGCCTCCAATGTGCTTTGAAGCCAATTTGTAACCTGTGTAATTTTTTATTTTTTTTCAATTTCTTGTAGGAGTAAGGCTGCTAAATGCACCCAATTGAATTATGATGGGATTTTTACACAAATAGTCGATTGGATTAACTGTTTAATTTTCTTAGTTGGTATACATAAATTATATACTCCCTCCGTCCCATTTTACGGATACCTTTTCCTTTTTAGTCCGTCCTAAAAAGAATATCACCTTACTATAATTAGAAACAATTTAACTTTAAAATACCTTTTTTATCCTTAATGAAATGATTTTAAAATACACAAATATTTAAGAATTGTTTTAGGCCACATGGTTCAAAAGCCTTTTTTTTAACACCATGCCAACTCAAATGGTGTCACGTAAAATGGGATGAAAGAAGTATTAATTATGCACGGTGATACACGTAATAAACATTCGCCGATTATTTTTAGATTAAGCGATTGAATGACTGACTATTTAGGTTAATTCTTTAATTTTTATCTCTTGGCCAATGAATTGTGAGGACACAAACTTAACCATTGAATCAAACCATTTTCTTTGGCAAAAAGGTGAAATGACAGTACTACTACGACAACATACTCAATATAGTTTTATAAATGGGGTCTAAGGAAGGTAGGTTGTATGTTGACTTTATATCTACCTTAAATAAGTTGTTTTCGATAGACTCTCGACTTTTCAGAACTGAAAAATGACAGTACTACCCAATTGAATTAATCCAATTTAGAATAACAATATTTGAATATAGTTTGAATCTGGGATCTTGAAGTATCTCATCACAACTTTATTTATACCAATCTTTTCTTTGTTTGGCAAGCAAATGCTTCAAACTCCATAAAGCCTGGAGCCTCAAATGGGATATCATCTACAATTAATAGATCCCATAATACATGGTGTGTGTATCACTTAAATTTTACTCCATATCAACAAATGTAATGTAATTCACATCTAACAGCTTGCAAAAAAGTCATATAATTTACTTGGCTCAATGCAGATTCCCATAAAAGATGCCTCCTTCATTTAAGTGAACCCTTTTATCTTGTCCTATTTGATTGTAAAATTAGAGTAAACTAATAATAATAAGAAAGCAGGATAGTCCTTCGGGATGACTCAGTTGGTTTGGAGGATAGTCATCCACACGGATGAACCATGATCGATTCCTCCTCAATGCCTTCTGAGTCAAGCATGTTGTCGCACATGGCTTGCCTAGTGTGGTTTATAGGTTAAAAAAGTAAAACAGGATAGTTTAATTTATACACCTCATAGTCCTAGCACAAACTATTTTTTTTAAATGTAAATATAAGGAAATTTTGAGCTTATGGCTAAAATTATATACTAGCTATTTGTCCTTTTCATGTCTGCTTGAATGATTTTGTCTCTGTGTACTTTATCCAATTCTGTTTAGAAAATTAATTTTTAGTAGTCTAATGGAATTTAATTAAGTGTAATGAGTTGGGTCAGTAGTGTACCTATTTCCCCTAATAAAATTAGGTTTGGGGCTCCATGAATATAAACCAAAATTAAATATAGGACTATGGTGACCTAAAGTCAGTGCAGAATAATAGATTAGTCTGTCTTTTGGCTGCTGGGATTTGGGTTGCCACTATTGCTTCTTTTTCTCTCAATTGTTTTGACTTCCTTTTCCATACATTAACCATTTCACATTTACGCGCGGTTCGAAGAAGAGTCACACATCTTAAACAGTCTATTCTAATACAAACTCGCACATATACCATTACGTTATGGAGATTTTCCTCCAACTTCAAAAGGAGAGAAGAGAAATATTATTTTTTTCCTTTTTTTTTTTTTGAAAAAAATTAAAAATTAAACAAGAATTTAAAAGAATTGCTCTCTGTTTCAGAAAAAAAGAGAGAGAGAGAAACCATTTCTAGTTCATTTATAAAGATATGAAAAAAATTGTAGTGCTTTAAGGCTGTATAAAACCAAAAGACATTTGAGAAAATTAAGGTCGAAGCAACAATTGTTTACCTATATATCAATAAGTAACTAGTTGATTGGAAGCAATGAAATTAAACATGGGATCAAGTAGCTAGCTCAGAGTTACTAATATATATATATATATATATATATATAGCGCACACCAGAAAAGAGAGTACTCTTTTATTATAAGCTAGGCCCTCACGTCCTTTCTTAAGAGATAGAACAGTTACTCGACAACTCAACGCTGATTGGTATAATCTGTGTGTGCTTGCTTACTCGTCTTTCACCAGCCAAGCCTATTTGTACCCAATATATTATTCATTTTAAGATAAGATCAATTTTCATTATTGATTAATTAAGAATTGAAAAATATTTGCACATTGTTGTTGTTGTTCACCACAAATATTTACGTGAAGTATGTAAACCAAATTACTCATTAGAGCGTGGTCATGATGATTAAGGAGTTACTTAGACCAACAATATTTTTATTACTAGTATTCCTACATTTATGAAATGATCAACCCTCAAGGAGAAAAAAAAATAAAGAGACAAAGGAACTTGTTTTGAGAACCCATATAACACCTTTTCAATCAAAATAATAATAATAATACTACTAATTAATATTATTTAAAGGTAATACTACTAATAAACGGATCTAATAAACTTGGCATCTAACAAAAGCATGGTGCCGGTAATATGAGCTCATATTTTGGTAACCCGTCCAATCCGTCCATATTTTAATGGGTTGGGTGAGTGATTTTTTACGTGGGTAAAATATGGGTTGATATCCATATTCAACCCATAAAAATATGGGTAAACTATGGATAATATATGGGTAAACTATGGATTAGTCAAATGGGTTAAGCTTCTAACTTTTATTCACTATAAATTCATGGTATCACTAAAAATATTATAATTTCTCTTGCCTTTTATGTTCTTCTATAGAACTAATTATTTTTCACTATAATTGAAAAGGTGAAGTCTTAGGCCCTCCAAAAATATATATTTTATAAAATATACATTTCTTTTGTTACTTATAATTATATTTTTTTTAATTTTATATTGGATAATAAATATATAGTGTAAAATAAGCAAATCATGTATTACTATTGACATTGCTTAAAGTGCATTAAGCATGTTTTAGTCCTAAAATGCAAATATTCATTTACTTTGAAATTTAAAATATTTTCCCCTTGTTATTACATAATTTTATTTTATATTGAAAAGTTATAGGATTTTTTTTTTACTTTTATGATACAATAAAACTAAATATTTTCAACATTTTTCATCTAAAAAAAGACTAAAATATTTTCTCCATGTTGAATTCTTAAGTAGAGTACTATTTACTCATGAAAATTTGGGTAAATATGGGTAAACTAGTATTTTACCCAACCCATTTCTTACCCAATCTATTTTTATCCATATCAAATATGGACGGGTTGAATTATTACCCATTTTATATTGACCCATTTTCAACCCGCCCAAACTATCCGATTTATGTATACAAATGTATATGTATCTATTTCCCATACTATCCGATTTTTGTACCCTTCTAAGGGAACTTGTTGGACCCCTCTAACCCCCCAATATTAATAATAAAGACACCAACTATTTAGACTTGTTTTTATTATATTTCACCAAATTGAATTAAGGTTTACGTTTTAATTAAGGAACCGTAATTAATGAATATATAGAATTATCACTATATATTTTGATGATATCATATTACTACTTATCTGAATATTCTAAGACCATTAATTTGTTGACATTCTTTTAGGCTTTATTTTGACTTGTTGATTGTGTAGAATCTACTCAATTTAGCTACTGCCTGCTAATGGATATCATGTGACTAGAATTCACTTTTATTAGTTATAATAATAGAGTTTTAAAGTTGAGTACTCTAGTTTTACCCTTTCCTTATTGAGTGGGCTAATCAACAATTCGCATGTATGAAAGTAACATAAATGAGAATGTTGAGATGGATGTATGATATATTAGTAGAGATAAAATTAAGGACGGAGATATTCGAGACAAAGTGAAAGTGACCTCATGGTGGACAAGATGAAGAAAGTGAGATTCATATGAAATGATTCAGACATGTGAAGAGGAGATGCACCAGTGAGAATGTATGTAAGATTGACTACTATGAGAGGTAGGCGAAAAAAGTATTTAGGAAAAGTGATTAGACAAGACATCATAGCTTACCGAAGACATGACCCAAGATATGAGGATATAGATGTCGATAACTAGGATAAAAGATTAATTAGTAGATAGTCAAGTGTTATCTAATTTCTCTTATCAATTTAGTTATAATTAATTACTCATACACTAACTATCTTGTTCTTCAATGCTATTATTATTGTTTCCTCATATTAAGTAGTACTCCCTTCACTTTTTTTTATTTGTCCGTTGTACTAAGTAAAAAAAATTCTTTTTATTTATCTATTCTAGCAATTTTTTTAAATTATATGCAATCCGACCATAATATATACATATTCTTTATCATTAAATAAATATATAAAGTATTACATATGTAGTAACTAGACGTTGATTTACAAACCACAATTAATAACAATAATTTAATAAAATAAATCTCTGATAAATAATGTCTCGTCGAGCCAATAAGAGACAAATAATTATGAAGAAACAAAAGAGAGTACTAAAACTATACCACAACAACATACTCGGTAAATTTGATTTTCACAAGTAAAATTTGAAGGGAGTGATATGTACTACACAATCTTATTAATATGTCAGTAAGGTGGAAAAAATATTTCCGATAACCCTCGACTTAACATTAAAAAAAGTTTTTTAAAAAATCTAGTGTGACTTATGAGTAAAAAGCATAACCAAGACTGTAAAAATAAAAACCCTAATCGTTACTTGTGCCTTAATATATTTATTGTCTGTGTCATGTGATTACATTTTTCTTTATCTCTACTCCCAAAAAACACCCACTACAACTTCCTCGATAACAAAATCACTCTTATCTTTTACTACATATTTTCACCACGTAGACATGTAAAAAATAATTAAATTTTGCACAAAGGGTTGGAATAAGATATATATCAACCCTAAAGAAAAGAGAAAAAAAAAAGAAAAAGAGATGCACTAATTAAATTTTCCTCTAATCATAGTCATCATATTAATATTTGAATATTCATTTGACGTGGGAGTACATAGTAATTTTATTTTATTTTGTAAAAAATGTTAGTAGTATATGTTTCCTTCGTTTCGCTGAACTTAAAAAAAGTAAAAAAAAAAACTTTTGAATTTTATGATTTTTTGAAACTAAAGATACATAGTACTGAAATATTTTTTTAATCTTGTAATTTTAAACTGAAATACTTATGAACGAATTAAAGAAAAAATACGACAAATAAATTAAAATAGAGTAATTATAATATACTATTTTTGTTTAAGAAAATACACAATTTGTTGCATAATCCAATTCCCTCTCTTTAACCTTTCAAAAAGATTTATGTTGGCCGTGCATAGATTGTTTGTACCATGTGAAAAGATTATATAAAAAAAATAATCAGTTACTACGATTATTGAAAATATATATTATTTAATCATATTAAAATTACATTATTTCTATTGAAGGAAATATTGAATATTTCTAGCATGTCAACAAAATAGGATATTTTCCATTTAAATGGAATTTCAAGAAGTACAAAAAGAGAAACAGGTCCATAATAATATGCCTACAGCAAATGATCTTGAGAATAATTAAGCAACATTAATCCATCTCTAAATAGCAATTTTATAAATAACTTTTATTGTTATCAATTCAGTCCTCTTTGGAATTTAGTCCAAAACCAAAAAATTAAAAATAAACAAGTACACATTATTTTGGTATTCATAAATTATTGTGGCGCTACGAATCACTTTGTTCAATAAAAACCTATAAAAATAATCTCTTTGCTATTTAAATGTATAGTTTCATTTGTTTGCTCTTTAGTTTCTCAAGAACTGTGTCACTCTCACTCAAATCCTCTCCGCCACCGTCCACCGTCGTCAACCACCGTTCACCGCCGTGATGAAACACCAAGAAAAATGCAAAATGACTAATGTGTTTGGTTCATGCTAGTGACCATTTATCTTCACCACCATCATTAGTAAGCTACTAGCTAGCGCCGCCGTGTACGGCGGAGCAAGGAGGAGCTGATTTTCTCCGGTAAGAAAACTTTAATAGTTGCAGTTTAGTAAATGTTCCATTAAATATAAACAAGAACTTTTTAGTTCACATGCATGGTAAGTAAATTTTTTGAGTTAGTGTGAGTTTGAAGCAAACCTCCATTAACACACCACATGTATGTTGTCTTCTTAGAGTGAACTTTCAAACACTATTACCATTTTTTCTACAACCCCATTTCTTGATTGTTGTTTTTGACTCAGTAATGGAGAAGAAAAGCTACCATTTTTACACTTTCCCTTCATGTTATTTCTTGTTTTTGTTGATTTCTTGGTTAAGTTTGAGCCCAAAGATTGTGTTTTTAGTTAGCTCTGTTTCTTCTGATGGACAAGCTTTGCTTTCTCTGCTTAAAGCAGCTGACCCTTATGCTAAATCATCATCTTCTGTGCTTTCTTCTTGGAACCCTTCAAGTTTAACTCCATGTTCTTGGCAAGGGATTACTTGTTCTCCTCAAGAAAGGGTTATTTCACTTTCTATCCCAAATACATTCCTAAATCTCTCTTATTTGCCTTCTGAACTCTCTTCCCTTTCATCTTTGCAGCTTCTTAATCTTTCTTCTACTAATATTTCTGGCACAATCCCTCCATCTTTTGGTTCTTTTTCTCATCTTAGGCTTTTGGACCTTTCTTCTAATTCACTTTCAGGTTCTATTCCATCAGAACTTGGTAGGCTTAGTTCACTTCAGTTCTTGTTCTTGAATTCAAACAGATTGACTGGTAAGATTCCACCAGAGTTAGCTAATCTTTCTTCATTAGAAATCTTTTGTCTTCAAGATAATCTCCTTAATGGGTCAATTCCATCACAGTTAGGGTCCTTAGTGTCACTCCAGCAGTTTAGGATTGGTGGAAATCCATATTTGAGTGGTGAAATTCCTGCACAATTAGGCCTTCTTACCAATCTTACCATGTTTGGTGTTGCGGCGACTGGTCTTTCGGGTGTTATTCCGCCTACATTTGGGAATTTGATCAATCTTCAAACACTGGCAATTTATGATACTGAAGTATTTGGTTCGATACCGCCTGAACTTGGGATGATTTCGGAGCTTAGGTACTTGTATCTGCATATGAATAAGCTCACTGGTTCGATACCTCCTCAGTTGGGTAAGTTGCAAAAGCTTACTAGCTTGCTTTTATGGGGAAATTCATTAACTGGACCTATACCAGCTGAGGTTTCGAATTGTTCGTCCCTTGTGATTCTTGATGTTTCTGCGAATGAATTGTCTGGCGAAATTCCTGGTGATTTGGGGAAGCTATTGGTTCTTGAACAGCTTCATTTGTCTGATAATGCACTTACTGGTTCTATACCGTGGCAGTTAAGTAATTGCACTAGCCTGACAGCTCTTCAGCTAGATAAGAACCAATTATCAGGGCAAATTCCCTGGCAAGTTGGTAAGTTGAAGTACTTGCAGAGTTTTTTCTTGTGGGGGAATTCGGTTTCAGGAACCATTCCATCTGCTTTTGGGAACTGTACTGAGCTATATGCACTTGATCTTTCGAGGAACAAGCTCACCGGATCAATCCCTGAGGAGATATTTGATTTGAAGCAGCTGAGTAAATTGTTGCTTCTTGGGAATTCGTTAACTGGACGATTACCTCGAATTGTTGCGAGATGCCAGTCTCTAGTGAGGTTGAGGCTTGGTGAGAATCAGCTTTCAGGACAAATTCCTAAGGAGATTGGTCAATTGCAGAATCTCGTGTTTCTTGATTTGTACATGAACCATTTCTCTGGCGGCTTGCCTTCTGAAATTGCCAACATTACCGTTCTTGAGCTGTTGGATGTGCACAACAATTACCTAACTGGGGAAATACCACACCAGATGGGGGAGCTTGTGAATTTAGAGCAACTTGATCTTAGCCGGAACAGCTTTACCGGTGAGATCCCTTCGAGTTTTGGCAATCTCAGTTACTTGAACAAACTTATTCTAAGTAACAATCTGCTTACTGGTCCAATTCCAAAGTCTTTTAAGAACTTGCAGAAGTTAACTCTACTTGATTTGAGCTCGAATAGTCTTTCTGGTGAGATTCCATCTGAGCTTGGATACATCACAAGCTTAACAATCGGTTTGGATTTGAGCTCGAATCGTTTCATGGGTGAACTTCCTGAAACATTGTCCGGTTTGTCACAGTTGCAATCTCTTGATATTTCTCATAATTTGTTGAGTGGAAAGATCACAATTCTAAGCTCCCTGACCAGCCTTACTTCCTTGAATGTTTCATACAACAATTTCTCGGGGCCTATTCCTGTCACACCATTCTTTAGAACTCTCAATTCAGATTCTTTTCTGGAGAATACACTCTGCCAATCAGTTGATGGTTATAGTTGTTCTTCACATATAATTGGAAGGAATGGGTTGAAGTCACCGAAAACCATAGCTCTGGTTGCGGTGATTCTGACTTCTGTAGCCATAGCAGTCGTGGCTACATGGATTCTTGTGACGCGGAACCACAGATATGTGTTTCAGAAGTCCCAAGGCATGTCAGCCTCTTCGGTAGGCACAGAAGATTTTTCCTACCCTTGGACTTTCATCCCCTTTCAAAAGTTCAATTTCACCATAGACAACATCTTGGATTGCTTGAAAGATGAAAACATCATTGGGAAAGGATGTTCCGGTGTTGTATACAAAGCAGAAATGCCTTACGGTGAGGTGATTGCAGTGAAGAAGCTTTGGAAAACAAAGAAAGATGAGGAGCCAGTAGATTCTTTTGCAGCAGAAATTCAAATTCTCGGACATATTAGGCATCGAAACATTCTGAAGTTATTGGGATATTGTTCAAACAAGAGCGTTAAGCTTCTTCTCTACAACTACATTTCAAATGGCAATCTTCATCAGCTCTTGCAAAGTAACAGAAATTTGGACTGGGAAATTAGGTACAAAATTGCCATTGGATCAGCTCAAGGCCTTGCTTATCTTCACCATGACTGTGTTCCAGCCATTCTTCATAGAGATGTCAAGTGCAATAATATACTGATCGACTCCAAGTTTGACGCTTATATCGCAGACTTTGGACTTGCAAAGCTAATGAATTCGCCAAACTATCACCACGCTATGTCCAGTATAGCAGGGTCTTATGGATATATTGCTCCAGGTATGCATACTTAGAATATTTTCAATTACTAATATTTCAGCATAAAAGCCAAAATCGATCATAACATCTTTCGAATATTTACTTTATGAGTCATAGTTCGTTGAGTTTGACACAAATATTTGTTAACTATGGTTGCAGAATATGGATATACGGCGAATATAACAGAAAAGAGTGATGTCTATAGTTATGGAGTGGTGCTGCTGGAAATACTTAGTGGGCGTAGCGCTGTTGATTCTCAGATAGGTGATGGGCTTCACATCGTCGAGTGGGTAAAAAAGAAAATGGGAAGCTTTGAACCAGCTGTTACAGTTCTCGACACTAAGCTACAAGGTTTACCCGATCAAGTGGTCCAAGAAATGCTGCAAACGCTTGGAATAGCGATGTTCTGTGTCAACTCATCACCGGTTGAAAGGCCAACAATGAAGGAAGGTGTGGCACTTCTAATGGAAGTAAAGAGTTCACCTGATCAAGAATTTGGGAAAACTTCTCAGCCTCTAATAAAACAGTCCTCAACTCAAAGTTGATTAATTTTGTTATGTTTTTTTTTTTGCTTTTGACTAAGAAGAGTAGGAATTAGTTTTCTTTAGTTCCCAAGATATGATCAAGTCAACTCATTGTTCCAAGCATTGGATAATGTCTTGGGGTCCATTGTGTACATATTTCAGAAACATTTATGTAGTTTATTTGCTTCTTCATTTCTTCATATCCATCTCTGTGCTGAGATTTTAGCTTTCAAAATGCTTGCAGTTGCACCATATAATAATTTAGTTTACCATAGTTTCAAAAAAGAGAAATATAGTTCGACCTATTCAGAAAAATTGCCAGTGTACGAATGTGGTTACAAACCTTCCGGGGATGCTAAAAGTAGTTTCAAAAAAGAGAAATATAGAAATAAGACATCAAAGAAGGGGAATCTTGGAGCAATGGTAAAGTTATTTCATGGGTTCAAATCGTGGAAGCAGACATTAATGCATTAGATTAAATTGTCTACATCATATCCTTTGAAGTGTGGCCTTTCTCTGAGCCTTGCTAACACATGATGTTTTGTGTGCATTAGTGACTTTTACTACCAGACTTTGGTCTAGTGGTAAAAGTGTAGCGCATAATGCATGGATTTGTTGGGTCTAATGGGGTTTGCATCTAGTCGTAGACAAAAGTCTGGTATTTAATCGCCGAGTGATGGAGAGGAAGGAAAGATAAACTTCTATATTGATATAATTTTGGAGTGGTATATACCTCTACATTATAATTATTCTTTTCTTTTAGGGAACTAGATAAAAAGATAATGCCTATTTTTCTCTATACAATAAGAAATCTTTAAGATAGTAGCCATGGGTACCTTAGCTCACCCATATTTTGTTTTTGTTGAAATTTTAAGGCAGGATTTATGGCATAATTCATTGAAGGTATTCAAAGTCAAGATTCTGTAAACAAAGGAACACACTATTATTTGGACACATACTAAACTGTCTAATAGTTGCCACTATAGAGACGAAAAAAAAAGGGGAACAAAAAAGCCATGTTCTGTGAAGGAAAAAGTGGAGGGAACATTTAGACCACTCTACCATTTGACCTTGTCATTTCATGAGTCTTTTTCTTTTTGCGTATGGCATCGTCACTCCCTTTGGTAGTATCCACTAATAGTTTCAATACAAAAATAACTTACTTTACCAATGATTTTTTTGCAAATTCCCAAGAAGTGCTGAAAAATGAATTTTCTGAATCATGCCAAAAGTGAAAACATCATTACCTTGATTTCCCCCTTCTAGATTTGTCTTTTGGAACTCGTATAACTAGTACGTAAATAAAAAAAGATCAATTAATAGAACAAAATTGATTAGGAAATCGGTATTGCTATTATGTGAATCAAATGACGCTTATTCATAGAACATAATTGAGTTTTAGAGAATCAGTATTATAACTAGTGTATGTGAATTAAATGACTCTTAATATAATTGAGTTTTAAAAACTTAGTATACTAGTATCTGAGACATAATTGAGTTTTGGAGAATTGACATACTAGTATGTGAACCAAATGATACCTACTAAAAGAACATGACGGAGTTTTAGAGAATCAATATAACTAGTATGAGAACCAAATGACGTCTACTAATAGAACATAATAGAGGTTTAGAGACTCAATATAACTAGTATATGAACCAAATGATGCCTACTAATAGAACACAATTGAGTTTTAAGGAATCAATATAACTGATATGTGAATTAAATGATGCCTACTAATAAAATATTTTTAAGTTTTAGGGAATCAGTATAACTAGTATATGAATCAAATGACGCCTACTAATAAAACATTTTTAAGTTTTAGGAAATCAGTATAACTAGTATGTGAACCAAATAACGCCAACAAAACATAATTGAGTTTTGGGAAACCGGTATAACTAGTATGTGAAGCAAATAACTGCTACTAATAGGACAAAACTGAATTTCATGAAATCGATATAACTAGTATGTGAACCAAATGACATGCTAATAAAACATAACTGAATTTTAGAAAATCAATATAAATACTAGCATGTAAACCAAATGACGCCTACTAATAGAATATAAGTAACACAAATGATTCTTATAACCGACCACAACTAATTTGCATATGGAGTTTAGTTAATTAATTTAATATCTCAAATCCATTTCACCCTACTCATCAATATTTAAGTAGGACCAAGTGAGCACAAACAAGGGGGGAACAAACATATGTAGACCATGCCTTCATCTCCATTATCCACATGACTTGAAGATAGGATATATATATGGTAATTTCTCGTGAAAATATTAATTTTTTTTGGTCAAAACCAAATCTATTATAAGATCCTGGAATTCAGTTTTAGCTTCTTATTTTCTTTTGTCATCTTCTCCCCCATCACTTCCATCACCTATTTCATAATGACACTGTCCATATGCAATGTATATACTTTTGGAAAGAAAAATGAGATGACAATAATTAGAAGAACAAGAAGAAGCTATTCTCACTTTTAAAATTGCACTAAAAATCGAAATATATTAGGGATACTTGTAATCTAATGTCTTTGAGTGATCTAGTTTATAAAATAGCCAATAAGATACATACATATACGTATGGCGCTAATAGCTCTAGGATTGAGAGAGCACGTCAAAACTACGAGAAGAACACAAGAAACTTTGTGAAGGTAGAAAAGATATAATTTTAAATCAATCTTCAAGTTTGGCCACAACATGTTAAGAAGGTAGAGAGCACTCCAGGCTTGACATTATACATCAGAAGGTTTCTCCATAGTTAGCAGCAACTAGTAATTTGAACACAATTATGTATTCAAGACAGTACTACATCATCATTCATACAAGTAATTCTAGTAAAAGGAAAATAGACTTCAATAGAGACAAATGTCATCCACATTGACTTAATCATTCATACAAATTCAAGGAAGAGGTCATATCTAGATCAATGGATAACATGCTTCAGGACGTGAAAGTGATCTCTTATAACCACTTATAAATTGAATAGAAGAAAAATGTCGTTTTCAAATTTCTTATGTGTAAACATGAAGATCTCTTGTAAAAACAACATCAATTATTAACTCATTCGTATGACATTGCAAAAATTTGGAAGATTCTGCTGCCTCTGATTCTCACAGAACGAACACACACATCTGAAAGACTTTTGCAATTCTATATATTTCATGTCAGGTGGTTTTGCTGGTTTTTAATTCCAAGATACCTAACAAGAATCAGTAAATCTAACAAAGGAATCAAGTTAAAATGACTCCGGTTGCCAATTATAATGAATATATCGATCCCAACAACCTCAGTACAGCAGTGATTATAAGACTATCGCTTCCTAAATTGAATATAACAAATCAGCTCCTATGTATACAATAATACAAATAGGTGGCACAACATTGTTCATATAGTTTTAGCACTTCGGAAACAAGCTTCAGATGCCGAACACAGCTTTGAGATATTCTGTAAAGAGACGAACATCCATATTCATCGACTGCATCATTCACACAAATTTGCTTTTGCTCAATTCAGCAAAGAAAGGAAGAAGTTCAAACATCTAGGTCAATGAGTGATATTTCTAGGACAAGCTGATAGCAATTATTAAGATTTTGACAGACAGAAGACAAGTGCCTTGGCACAAAGTAGCTCGTAGACTTGAAACAGTTGCAAGCTCATATGGTTATGCTGAAGGCTCTTCACTTATTTAGCATGCTAACATTAATCCTGCAAAGAAAATGTTTTGTCTTTTATCAACTCATTCAAATCACCTTGCAAAATTTGTAATATCTTTGCTTCCTCTGATTTTCCCAGAACGAACAAACCTGACGGGCTTTTGCAGTTCATACTAGAAATAGATAGTCAAGTAGCTTTGCTGGTTTTAATGCCAAGATGCCTACCAAAAACTGGTGAATCAGACACCAATAAGGATACCAGTCTCAGGAATCCGTTTAAAATGAATATATATCTCAAGATGCAAGCATAGCTTCTACCAGAACTAATGAGCGATGGAAGTTCAATTTCAGGAGGAATCTGAATGAGAGGGAGATGAGGGTATTTTGCTGAACTTTTGCTGATTCTAGAACGCTTCCAAGGTTTGACTCAATACAAGGATAAGCCTATTTGGAAAATCAATAGCAAATGTCAATTCACTGTTAATTCCTGTAATGTTTACATGAATTTGCTGCAGAATTGTTCTTGGCCTTGGTGACAGATCTTGAAAACATATGCTCCCTATAGAGTGATGTGTTTCCCATGGTTGGTGGCTACAACTACAAGGGCTTTCTTTACACAGGAGAATTTGCAGAGAAGAGAATTTCGATTATGCTCTAGATGTTATTTTTGAAGTGTCAAGCCAGAAAGTGTAAATCATTTGTTTTTACATTGTTGTATCACCGATAAGTTATGCCAATTGTTTCTAAATATGGTGGGACTCAAAAGGTCCATGCCAACTGAAACTGGAGACTTAAGGTACTGGAACATAAGGGGAAGAAATAAGCAGCAAAAGAAATAGTGGTACACCACACCTACCACTATTTGGTGGACAATCTGGAGGAGAAGGATTGTGAGATGTTTTGAAGACAATGGAAGCTCTATTCATTATTCAGAAGATTAAGACACTTACCTTTTCTTAAAAAAGAAACCTCAGTGAAGTAGTGAATATCAGTAGCCTACTATAGATCGTCAGAGGCCAAGAAGTAGGAGAATATGGTGAACTAATTCTGCTCCTAGTAACTCATAATCACTTGAGCCAAGATAGAGAAGAAGAATGTAGCACATTCAAGTTTAAAATACAGACTGCTTTAGCATTCATTTTCTATTTTTATTTCTGATAGTACTGCATTACATACAATTAATAGTAATGCCCAATAAGTGCATGACCAATAAACGTTCAGGTTCTGTCGATTGGGTTGTCTGCCAATGTGTAGGGTGTTGTTCTTTTTTGGATGAAGTATCAGGATGTTGTTCTATACAACTAATGTTTTCTTTGACTTATCTGGTGAAATAAATAGAAGCCCTAGCGATGCATGAAAGTTTCTGACTAAAGGGACATGACATGACTACTTCCATCGGACTATCTTTTCTTCTCACAAGAAGCAAGTAGATACCTAACTTCAACCGATATAGCTAGACTGCGATATCTATCCAGTACCACATACAATAAAAATCTTCTAACCGGGGCTCTCACAAAACATTAACAGAAGTACAACAAATCAGATGATTCCCTTCCTGTGATTCTACATATTTGATAGGAAAACCCAAAGTTTAAGTTGTCTGTCCATATTATTGTCATTTGTGTTCATTAATGAAATATTTACACATGCAGCTAGGTATGAGCTTCAGCTGAGAGTACAGCATACTCTTGTCAAAATTGACAACCAAAGAAGACACGGCATACGTTCCTCCAGTTTTATGTAGAGACAGTACATACAACCGATATATAACGCTACATGAACATCAATCGAGACTTGTACTGGAACTCATAAGAGCATCGCAAAATTACTCTATCAGATTCATATTGAATAGGAATATGGTAGGCAAATTTATCCACCTTGAAAAAATGCTTCAGAAATGCACGTCTTACAACAATGTTCACAACAATCAAACAAAATTCATACTGACAAGTCATAGACCATTATCCAATTACACACGATTCCGATTATAAGCATTTGCATCGTTCATTGCCAACAATTTAATTAAAATTAAGAAAAATAAACCATAACCAAACTAAACACTGCTCACCTATCAGTCATTCATTCAATTGCTCAAGTTCAGCCTTCAATTGCTCAATCTTAAGCCCCATAGACCTTTGAATCACACCCTTTTCACTCTCTGTCACCTTTCCCAACAACCCTTTATACAAATCAAGAACTTCCTTAACAGCATCACGAGCACATTCAGCTTCTTCATTAAAATACACAGTCTCTTTAGATTCCATAGCTGATTCTATCTCCTCTCTTGCCTCTGCAAACTTGAGATTGATTATATCAACTTCCCTGTCAGTGTCAACACTATATCGCCTTAAATTCTGAAAATTCACGAGCTGGGTTGATGAATTTGAACTCGTTGGACCAAGAAAATGTCGGGTCTTCGTGAGGTTTAAGGATGAATTTGAGAGAGATGTAAGAGTTCTTATGGAAAAATAAGATTTGGGTATTGTTGATTTCTCAAAAGGGTGTCTGAGAAGCGATTTACAGAGAGAGATTGATGAACGTCGATGCATTTTGATTGAGCAAGCAAGAAATGGTGCTGAAAGAAAATGCAAAACCCTTCCTTTGCTGTTCTTGGTCCCAAATTTGGGCCGTGATCCAGAAGCTAAACGAGGAAAGCCCAAGACACTTGTAAAGTCAATTTTTTTCTAAAATATACTACTCCCTTCATCCCTTCTATATGACTTAGTTTGAGTATAAGAAAAAGAAAAAAAAAACATTTTGATCTAAAATAAGTGATATGTATTTGTGTGGTTATAAACTATTTCATTGATAATAAAATAACCACTTAATCATGATTGGTTAACTTATATTCGTATTTTATTAAACTACTTAATTATAGTAGGTTGAATCAGTCCTCTTCTCATCTTCCTTTTATTTAGTATTTCCGCAGTATCTTATTCTTTTAGTTTTATTACTACTCATTGCATCATTTTATCCATTTATCTTACTATTTTACCGTCGTTATTTTATAATCCACAAAAATAACGCTAAAATCCGCGTAAATCTTACTCTCCTCAATCGCATAATAGGATGATTTGTAAGATTGGATAAGTTTAATTGAAACCACAAACTAAAGAAATCATAACTAACAAATCTCACCAAAACCACTACACTTAATCAACTATTGCAATAAATTACTCCAAATCTTGGACAAAACGACAGTTGATGCAACTAATCTCCAAATTAGTCAACAACCCCATCTTACCCTGCCATTTATATAAAGCACACACCAATATACTCTGCAGTTACAAAATCCACTTAGACCTAAATTTATTGTCCATTCAGAGAATACCAATCATCCACCTTACAAAAATTCCATCAAGATAGACTTAATTATACTTCTTTCATGGCTCGCGCATTATTACTACTCACACAAAACAAGTTCACTAGCCAATCTCAAGTAGGTTTTGCCACAGGAACGTTGCTCCTGTGTGCACTGGCGCTCTTCATGTGTGCCAGCCATTCGAGGAAATGGAAGCGCAAGTGGAGAGTATGTTATGGATATGGTGATCAACATGACCCTATTATTCAACTCAATCATGAAGAGATTGATGAGAATTACCATTTTGAAGGTGTTGATCCAAGCACATGCAGTGGTGAAGTTGCAATATGGAAGAAAAATATAATCATGGGAGGAAAATGTCAGCTTCCTGAATTTTCTGGTGTCATAATATATGATACTGCTGGGAATTTAGTTGATCCCAAAACTCCACGACCTCTTGCTCTTACATGGAAAGAATAGTGTTGTTTACTTCTATTAATTGTTCTTATAATATATTGAAAACCAAGTGGGCAATTAATAATGATACATTCTATCAATGTTTTTGGTTTTTCTTTAAGTCATCTCGTATTTAAAATTCACTAGTCCGATTAATTCAGATTCATACCAGGAATTTTTTTCAATTCTAAAGTTTAAAACCTGAGACCTATGGATAAACGAGATCTGACAATGTTACCACAAAATGAACAGGAAGATCTAACGCAAAAAAGTATTTGCGTCTCCTTTACCTACTTGACCAAAGTGAACAAACTTTTGTCTTATCAGTAATTCAATTGTCTTGTCAATACTTTCTAAGAGGTACATCAAATTCCATATCCTGTTATCTTGCATATTCATAAAGTGTATGTCAGTTAGAATAGACTACAAGAATACAAATTCTAACCATACAGATAAACAAAAAACCAGAGAGACAGGAATCTGAGAGTAGCCACGCACTGAATATGCAGCTGTAAGTATATTACAATAATAGCTGGTGCATGCCATCGGAGAGGGCAGGAGGGGGCGGAGCGGGGGGGGGGGGGGTGTAAAGAAAAAAATGCTTTCATCTGCCTTGATCAGCAAAAGGTTGATTGTATCCAAGAAAATCAAGAGCTTTCCTTGTATGGTTTGCGCCAAAGCAATCAACTGTACATCTCAGGTTTCAAGATCCCAACGTAAGGTAAGTTCCGATAAACCTCAGCAAAATCTAACCCATAGCCAACCACAAAATAATCTGGACACTGCAGGCAAATTAAAACAAGAATAAATAAAAGGTTAATTCTACGCACCAAGATTCTCAGCAGAATAGAAAATTGCAAGTTAACTTTAAAGAGATAATAAGAGTTTCGATAATCTTTTTCTGCTTGAGGAAAAGGGGAGTCAGGGGAGATGCAGGAGCTTTCGAAATATAAGCTACAACATTTTGCTTTCTCGACATGTTAGTATAAGCTGGCTATACATCAAAACCTGTAATGGACCATCTCTAATCGATTGTAATGCAATATCTCAAAATTGGATTTGCCAATAGTATCTTTCTCTGAAGTTGATTAGTGCAAATGCAGAGAAATCTCATATTCTCAATTTAGTTATGGGGAAAGAAAGCTAAAATGTTGCCATCAATTTACAAAAGCCATGCTTCGTTTGCCTTTACTGCATGAATGATCACTAACCAATGTACTAACGGGACCTGAACTATTTGTCATTTGCAACTACTGGTTACTATATATAACAACGAATAACTTCAAGTCTTAGTTAAGCTACTGCATGAATGATCCCCTTTCTCTTTTTTACTTTGTTAATTTTCTGTTGGAGAGTCTAGGCAGCAGAAAAGAACTATGATTAAAGAAGCGTCTGTCATTTTTGTTTTTAGTGCCTAACCGACGAGATAAAGTTAACAAAAGTTTGACACAGTAAAAGAAAAACTCAAAAACTATTGCAATCAAATATGAGGCAGTGAATTATATAACTACAATGCTTTGAAATCATTAGATGAATAATACTTAACATGATCCAAACTGCAGCCAGAATGAAAGACTTTCCTTAAAGCAAAGAGAATGTTAGAGATTACCTCAAAACCACAGTAGAACTTCCCCCCTCCCACAAGTTCGACATTAACCTTCCTCTTTGATGGTTTATCAAAGAGAGTACACACTGATATGGAGGATGCCCCTTTAGATTTCAGGTGTTCAAAGAGGCAGGCCAACGTGTTTCCTGTATCCACAATGTCCTCAACCTAGGGAAATGTCAGAAGCGCCATGAATATCAGCTCCGATTGAACACGTTTCAGAACAATAATTAATCAAATAAAATGTCAGTATGCTGATATGCAGGTTAGTTATATACATGGTCACTGATATGATTATACAACTTAGATACAGGATTCACAACTTCAACCGATAGGATGCACGTAATTAAAATTATACACGCTGCAACCAAATCTCACACAACACCAAAATAGTGGTTCACATTATAAATCTCAATATTGGCGAAAGGAAGTAGGGGACTAGGACAACCATTTAGGAGCAGTTATGACTGCAATAGATGGGGTAACAACAATTTAACCAGCCAACATATTTGGAGAATGAAAGCCATATTAGCAGGACCCTAGTACACTCGGGGAGGTTCTCCCTTGAATCCTAACATCTACTGGAAAACACTTTGCTTATGTTGAACCTACCAAAATCATAAGGTATAAATGGAAGATTTACTCATGATCTTTAGTCAAGTCGTAAAATGTTCCATCTCAATTGTTGATAAACTATCAAAATAATCACCAAAAGAGCAATTCCCTTGCTCTCCCACTAGTTATAAACAATCTTTCTGTATGTCCACCCACAACTAGACATGCCCCTTTTTCTATCTTTTCTCAAGCCAAAAAACTGCACACAAAGAAATGTTTAGTTTTACAAACAGGATGGGCCCACCCGGTAGCATTGGCTCAAACTTTATATTTGTGTTCAAAAATCCACTTAATATGTACATACTAATTAATTAATCAAGAACCCAATAAGTTGAGTTTTCTAGAATCCAGAACCTATCCTAGCTCCATCTTCGTTTACCAACGAGTCTTTCTGAATTCAGTAGTAAATAATATACTTGCTGCGCCACCAAAACAGAAAAAAGCTTTAGAAATTGTAATACATAGAAATTAGCAGTACAAAATCTCAGTTGACAGAAAGAATATTAACCATTTACTGAATAAAGATTGCATTTTTAATCAACTGAACTGCATATTCTCCCTATAAAGTACTATCATATATCAAATTAACAAACTGTAACACGCCTCAAAAAGGGAATTCTCCAAAAAACACAGTAAATCCAACAAAAATATTCATACCAAAATGACATGCTTTCCAGTAACATCAATTTTCAAGTCGCAAGAAATTTTGGGTTTTCCACTGGATACAGTACCCGACCCGTAAGATTCGACTCGAACAAAATCAACAGAAATGGGAAGGTTGATTTTGCGAACAAGGTCAGCTAGGAATAGAAATGCACCAGTAGCAACACCGACAACAACCGGAGCCGATGAAGAAGAAGAAAGTAAAGGTCCTCCTCCATTGTTGGTAGATGGAGAAAAATTGAGGGTAATTTGGGAAGCAAGTTCGGAAACTCGTTGAGAAATTTGCTTTTCTGTGAAGAGAATCTTTTCAATATGATTCTCCATAGCAGCCATTGATACCTTTGGGGCAGAATCAGCAGCAAGAATATATATTGTCTGCAACTCTGTTGGAAATAGGGCTTAAGGACTTCAAATTTGAAAAAATAACATTTAATATTCATGTATACCACCCATTTATGACGTGTTAATCCAAACTTTTAAAATCAACATTTATTATCTATGTACATAAAATTATTACAGTATTTTATTTTATTTTAGATTCTGAGAATCAATTGCTGTTATTCAAAGTATGTATTTTCTCACAAAATCTTTGACCAAATATCTCTTCTTTTTTTAAAAAAATAATTTTTATTTGGACTTAAAAAGCTTAGCCGAAAGGCTATAAGTTTTTTTTTTTTCGATGTCTGATATCGATATTGGAGTCCAATTATTTTGTTAGGAGGACTGAGGAGCGCTTTCTATCAAAAAATAATAATTCACACTCAAGACTCGAACGTGAGACCTCTAGTTAATAAAAAAATAGTCTCGGGTGAAAAAACTATTAATTACTCCTTTTATTTTAATTTATTCATCATATTTTAACTTAACATAGAATTTAGAAAATATCAAAATAACTTTTATATTTTGTGATCAAAAATTTTAAAAAAACAGATCTTATAATAAACATGTAAAAATTAAGTTGAAATTGAAAAATCATAAAAAATAAAATAATAAAGAGCTATTTTTCATAATGGATTAAAAAGCAAAGTAAAGCAAAAACAAACCAGTTGGAAGGAGTACTTATTATTATTATTATTGTTTTGTAGGTTCTTATTTGGTATTTGGTAAGAGTCCAACTATTTCGAATTTACCGTAAAGAATACTAAAATTTAAAACTCTCATTCGCTGCACTCGTTCAAGTGGAATTTAATTACCGAAAATATTCATAAAGTCCAAATACTTAAGCCAAGTTGACCAAAATACGAAACCTTTGCTGACATCATTTATATTCTCAGAAAAGTATTTTTTTGGGGGTCTGTCCTTTTCTGACAGTTGTTTTTATCTTTTTATTTTGTTTTGTTTTCTATTTATGTTCATTTTTTCTTTCAATTTCTTTTTTGTTCTTTTGGTAAGTTTATCTTCTTTTATCTGTTTAAAAAATACAAACAAAAAATATTAGATAACTACTTATAGACTAAAGTATACATTTTATTCTAAGAAAAGAATAGAATTCAATTACTAGAAAATCAGTTGAGTTTCTGAATAGGGAAGAAGAGGTGTAATAAGGAAAAATGGTATAATATATTTCTTTATTTTGTGATTTAAAATTGATATATTCTTTGTTATAAAAATAATTTTTATATATCTCTATCGTTACACACAAGAGTGAAGCTTGCAAGGGCAAAAGAGATTTATCCGAACCTTTTTATTTTGTCATTTAAAGTTGATATACTCTTTGTTATAAAAATGATTTATATATATCTCTATTGTTACGCACAAGAGTTAAGCTAGAAAGAGCCGAAGAGGTTCATTCGAACCTCTTTTTTGGCTGAAAGTTACACCATATATAAATTATACATGATTGAAATGAATTTATTTTTTAAGTATATATAGTAGTTGACCCCCCCACCCCAACCCCCAACCTTAGGCTCTTCGTATGTTTTACTTTTTTTATTTCGTATCTTTTTGGTGAATTTTTTTTATTTCACTACTAATTAGATCAATAATTCTGATATATTCTTTTGTTACATAAATGGTCTAGATATATTATTTTAGTCTACGAGAGTGAAAAAAATAATTTTATTTTATTTTGTATATAAAATAATCTATGGAGGGGTATATTTGATCTTTCTAACATAGTTGAGAGGTGTATTGGACTTTCTCACATGTGCATTTTTTTTACTACTTTGACTCAACGATTAATTTAAGTTTTCAATGTCACCCTTATAGAGATATTTGCTTATCATTATTTGAACGTCTGATTGTTATCTCATTTTTTAAGTGTGCAAATATGAGAAATAAAAAAGTATGAATGAAAAAAGATCAAAGAATAAGGAAAAAAATTAAAATTATTTCTTGCGGTTATATTGTAATTTATTTTTTATAAATGTAAAAATAATAATTGGGGTATCTAAAATAAATTTTACAAGAAAATGAGTGAAAACATAAATTTAATCATCAAAATAATAAACTCAAATTAGTCGTTGTGTTAAAGAAGTCGGAAAAAAAAATCATCACATGTGAGAAAGATCAAACATACCCCTGAACTTTGCTAGAAGGATCAAATAGATCCACATATGAATAATTTAATTTTTTTTTTAAAAAAAAAACAATTTCAAATTGTTCTTTTCACTTCCGTTAGACGAAAAGAATATGTCTGGGTCATTTATGTAAGACTGAGAATATATGTGAGTCATTTTTATAATGATGGACTTATTATTCTAAATCACAAAATTAAATTAAATATTAATATCTATTTAATTAATTAAATATTAAGTAATATTTATACTTAAATTCATGCGTCAAACAAGATCTTAATGCAATCATATATTCATGTACTAGTTAAATGTGGGTAATGAAGAGTCTAATAACTTTCAATTTTAATTTGTAAGATAAGTGGGTAATGAAGAGTCTATCAAAGACACTCACACAACATTATTTATATTCCCTTCTTTCATTCAAGTTTGTGATCATCTTACATTCTACATTAGGTTAGTCTACATCAGTTGTAAATTTTTTATTACCAATTTGTAATTATAAGATTTCTTACTGATTTATTTATTAGTATTGTTTAAAATTTTATGTATATTCATCTTTTTTGTTGAGAAATATGTAAATTATCATAGTTACAAGATGAATATTCTTCAATATGAAGTTGTAAGTGAATTTTTATTTTTCATATCTCCATCTTTTTGAGTTTTTAAATACAACTTCGTAATTGATTACTATATTTTTGTATTCTTCCTTTCTTCTATCTTTAGGATATAAATATAATAAAGTTAATCCCAATTTATATTTATAATTAATTATTTTGAGGGTAAGCATGTTAAATCCCATAGAATATTTTCACAACTAGACCCGTAAAAGAGTAAGTCTTTGATAAACATTAATAGTTATGTCTTCTTCGTTGTTTGATAATCATTTATCTTTTTAAAACATGCTTGTACTTTTTCCTTTTTATATGTAATCTTAAATGTTTAGAAAATTCATGTACTTAACTATTACAGAGAGATACAAAAATTAGTGCAAAAGTAAAAATAAAATAAACAATAATGTAAAGTAAAAAGATGACTAAATGTTACATTGAATTTTATTATTAGAATTCATATTTAATTCTTTATATACAGATCCTTTAATATATAGTTCAAGAAATATATTTTTTCTGTATTTTTAACATATTCATGCTTTCTTTTCTGGTTTTTTTTTTTTTATGATTTCTGTTTTTTTATACATATGAAACAATTTGTCTATAGCAAGTCGACTTCTAACAAAATGTAATTCAATCAATATGACAATATTTATGTCTATATATTTTAATGTGATGTCTTTTATTATGGATGTCATGTCTTTATTTACTTTTCTTTCTTTTCTGTTTGAACTTGTAATTTTTTCTATAAATTTGATGTTACACCACCTAGACATTTTATACTATTTTTCTTTATACATATCTTTTTTATAGCCAATTTCTTTTTGGATTATTAAAACTTACGTTTAGTAATTAAAATATATTAATTCTTCTGACATAATAAAATGTTTATTTTTTATGAAGTATTGCAAATATCAAGCCTCCAGGCTCCAACATCTGACACAAGATTTTCATGCTATATTTTGTGAAGAGTTATATTCTTATGTCAAACTTACATACAAAAGGACTTAGCTTTGAACTTAGCGATGAATTTATGTAGGCTCTACTATGATTATATAAATTAACTTTTCTAATGTCAATTAGGGGACAAGCGTGCAACGCACGTTCACAGGACTAGTATATATATATATATATATATATCAAAACCCTTTTCTCTATTATTAATTAGGCAATGGTTGCAAATAATCGAAAGAAGGGGGCAAACATAATATTACTAATCACATGGGAGGTGAATGTTAGGAAATTAAACATGAAGAGATGTTTACAAAATTATCCCTAATTTAGTTAATTTGGGTAATTTTACTCTCCAAGACTTGAATTTATCATCTGTTTCTATTAAATTCATTTTTGTGTGGAGTGAATCAATAAAATGATTAAAATTGTTTTTTTTTTTTTAAAATTGACTTATTACAAAAATGTTCTCAACAAAATTTAATGGAAAAAAATCACATAAATGGGTTAGATGACTTTTAAGTTATGAAAAAAGAGGTAATTTTTCTAAGAGAATTATACCTAAGTGAGGGACTATACCAGAAATTGACTCTTTTTCTTGATATTGAGTTCAAAGGATAAGAAGAAAAGATGACAATTTTTTCTTATTGTTAACGAATTTACTTTACTATCATTAGATATACCACTTACTAAATTTAACAAAAAGTATAATAAAATGTTAGTATTCCAATAAATTTAGTGAATATATATGTTGACATGATATCATATGGTATACGATACATCACCGAGACATAAGCACGTAATAAATATCATGTCCATGGTATCTTTCTTTGATTTTTTCACTAGCATATGTTGTTACAGGGAGGCAAATAAGGTTGTAGATACACTCGTTAAGACGGGCTCCATGATGAACGAAACCAAATGGTATCACAACCTCAACGACAAACCAAAAATTCTGTAACTCTCTGCCCTACAATGGATAGTTCTCTTATGATTTGCATCTACTGTTCTTTTATCTTAATTGTTAATGAGAGGATACTCTTTGCCCAACATGTAGAAAACATCGTTTAGCAGTAGAGCTCCAATTTGTAAAGATTTGTGCATATTCAGTCCTTAAATCGCGAAATTCAGTCCACTTCCATGAAAAGGCTCGTTTGGATCACCATGATGAGGGGCCTAGGATTCTATCTTCGTTATTCAACTAAGCCACACAACAAGCATCATTCAAGAACATTGCTCTTCTATTCAAGAATCACCTTTTGATAATCTCTCAAACATTTCTGTTGCTGTGTATGTTACTGATTTTGTCTCGATTAGTGTTTATACTTTTAGAGTTTATAATTCAGGCTTCATGCTCAAGGAAAAGAAGAGTTGTTTGAAATGAGGCTAAGTCCTTGAAAATTTATATTAAACTGTTGAAGATTAACATGTGAAATGATAACAGGTGCAATTTTCTCTCTGTTTAGACAATTTTCGTTGTCTGGAATAAAAATTTACAGCCAACAGTTGGTGACGATGCCGCAAGGGGAGTTTCTTTTCTCAACACTTTAAAAGTTAGAACAAAAATCTTCCTCTACCTATCTAACGAGATATAAATAAACTTTGGTCCTAGTTAATTGGGAACTAAAAACTCGAATATATATTGCACATAAAGAAAGAACACTAGTATGTAAAATTAACAAATTCTAATAAATTCCAGAAGATGAAAAAAAAAAACAAGAGAGAAAACTAAAAACAATAAACTATGTGGTAATCGTTCTAGACGACTTCGTTTGCATGAACATGATCATGATTCATGTAATTGTTCCAGTACCAATGCTGTCTCCAGACTCGGGACATCTCTTCAATGGGTATATTCTTGGTTTCCGGCACGTAAAAGTAGACAAAGAGAGTCATTATGAACACAAAGGCTGCAAAGAAGATGAACAACCCAAACTTCATCCAGCACAACACCTTCAAGAAAACTTGTGCCACCGTAAACGTGAATAACATGTTCATGGAGACAGTGAGGCTTTGTGCTGCAGATCGAACTTCCAATGGAGAAATCTCACTTGGAATTAACCATCCCAATGGACCCCATGAGAATGCAAAGGCAGCCACGAATATGCAGATGCACAGAACCACTAATATTGCGTAGCTCTGAGGCAAAACAGTGGCGACCACCCCTGTAGTTCCGAATTTCCACCCAATAAGAGCTGCGACTAATGCTTGGAATACACACATTAGGACGCCACCTGTGAGGAGAAGTACCTTCCTTCCATACCTGTCTGTACAATACACTGAAATAAAAGTTGCACCCACGTTGACAGCCCCGGTTATGACAGCGGACATGAGGGAAGCGTTGGCCTTAAAGCCTAGCGTTTCAAAAAGCACGGGAGCATAGAACATGACCACGTTAATCCCCGTGAGCTGCTGGAATGTCGGAATCAGAGTCGATAAAA
>JAJONR010004085.1:0-46271 GCA_029582245.1 Solanum etuberosum
CCCCCCCCCCCCCCCCCCCCCCCCCCCCCCCCCCCCCCCCCCCCCCCCCCCCCCCCCCCCCCCCCCCCCCCCCCCCCCCGGTTGACACATTTATATATGTGAAAATCACTAAAATTGTGTAAAATGTTATAAATATAGTGAATGTCTATCTTTTAGAGAATGTTTAGGAACCCTAACTTTGGGACCAAGTCAATTTTCCCCTATAAATAGAGGGGTCCTCTTCATTGTAAAATCACCCCTCAAGAGAAATAATAAGTCTTCTCTCTTCTCTCTACTCTCTACTTTCTTCTTCTTCTTATTCTATAGTTTCATAACACATTATCAGCACGCGACTCTACCGGCTCAAAGAGTGAAGGTTAACAAGGTATTATTTATTCTTTAGCTTTTAATTTCAATGGTCAATCTTACGAAACTAGAGTTCGTTGCCCTTCATAGTTCGGGCAAGAACTACCTTTCATGGGTGTTGGATGTTGAAATCCACCTTGATGCAACGGGTCTTGGAGACACCATTAGAGTTGAAAATAAAGCATCAAAGCAGAATTGTGCGAAGGCTATGATATTCTTGCATCATCATCTTTACGAGATTCTAAAAATCGAATATCTCACACTTAAGGATCCACTTGTTTTGTGGATGTAACACCTCAGATTCAAAAAGATGATCTTACTTGCATTGACCATTATCATGGACCGTGGTTGTCCAGTCCAGCATAGACGGAGCCACCAACGGTCCGTAGGCAGGACCACGTACCATAGGTGGGACCGTGTGTAATGACCTGATTCTGTCGTAATGAAAAAGCCAATGCGGAAAGAATTGGGACCAGAAAACTTTTGAATAGTAACTTGGGAATTCCTAGCCTAGTCCAGATTTGGACGAAATCTGAGTCATGAGAGGTCTAGGGAAATTTGGTAATGAATGAGAGATCTAATTATGAATTTGATCACATGAGTAGATAACTATGACGTTAAGGAACCCGTACGACTTTACGGAATCAAATTCGGGCGAGCAGAACTCCCAAAACTGATCTTAGCGTGAACGAGTAGTTTTTGAATGTCATGGGTTGAAGGTGTGTTGTGAAATGGGGGTTTGAAACTCTAAATTCGACTTTCTGTCTCCGTGCAAGCCGCCAGGGCGGGGCCGCTGTAGCGGGATAGGGTCCGTCAGAGCGGGACATCCGCGACTTAAGTCGAAAATAAACCCCAAAAACGTTATTTTTCTGGAAGTTTCGTTCTTAAGAGTTAGGAGACGACCCTAGGCGATTCTTGAAAGTTTTCCACGACTTTTGGTGTTAAAGGTAAGGATTTTACTCCCCTATCCATTTTTCGATTTGTAGAACTTAGATTCTTGGGTAATTATTATTGGCGGAAGGTTTTGACCTGAAGTTACTGGTGGAAAAAACCCTAAGTTAGGTATTAGGATCATATGGTTGGTCTTGGGTTATTGTGTTTGTTATAATCCGGATAATTAGACCTTAATTTATTGATCCTTGCGTATATTAATTTTTTTTAGACCTAGAACAAGCGGAAAAAATCTGGAAAGGGAAGATTCAAGTGCCTTAGGGGGATTCAAGCTTGGTTTCGAGGTAGGTGATGGTTTGATTTCATGTTTGTGTGATGTATGTGGGTATTTGCTTCATTGTAATGCATGTGTGTATGTGAATGTAGCACTATTGATCAAACTTAATGTAAATGAGTATGAATGAAAGATTGTATGCCATGAATCAACACTTGATTGTATGATTTTGAGAATGTACATTGTGATTGTGATTGTGGTATGATGAATGGACTGGTTGTCACGTTCCGACACACTAAGTGGGATTGGGTGCCACGTTTCGGCACATATATTAGATCGGATGCCATGTTCCGGCACATATATTGGATCGGGTGCCACGTTCCAGCGCATATATTGGATCGGGTGTCACGTTCCAGCAAACTAATTACGATCGGGTGTCACATTCCGACACACTAACAGTTTGGGTATGGGTTCCATGAGAGGACCATTGACTTGTCATATGTACCTGTATTGAGAATGTGGAATTGTACATTGCTCCTGAAATGATAACCAATGTGTGTATATATTCTGTACATGTCATGTTTACTATGTTGTGACTGCTTATATATGTTTTGCTTACTGGAATAGCCGCGTGATCCTACCAGTACATTGTGGTTGTGTACAGATACTGCACTTGCTCGTTCTTTGTTGAGTACAGAGCATCTTCAGGCGGCTATTGATAGACCTCAGCTAGGAGATCAGTGATCGAGATCGGATTTCAAGGGTGAGCCAGTTCTTTCAAGCTGCCATGGAGTCCTTCCTATTGTTTAGTCCATTTTCTTCGGACTTAGACTATTTAGATATTTCTTATGTTAGTCGGGGTTGTACCCCTTTTCCTTAGACTTGTTGCACTTTAGATGTTTTGGTACAATGACTTTCAGGTTTCAGGGGTTGTTCTTTCGCATTAGTTTTGTTAGTTTATTTAAACCTTTGGAGTTTATGGGAACTCTATATAAATTCTGCATTTAAACCTGCTTCCGTGTCTTTAAATATTTAGTTTTGGGGTTAGTTTGTTAGTAGTAATGGTTCTCCCACCTTAGGGTTAGTGTGGGTGCCAATCACGACGGTTTGGGTTGTGACAAAGTTGGTATCAGAGCCCTAGGTTCGTTGATCTCATTGTACCCAAACGAGTCTAGTAGAGTCTTGTGGAATGGCACAGAAACGTCTGTACTTTTCTTCGAGAGGCTATAGGACTTTAAGAAATCTCTTTGTTTCTACTCCTTTCGTGCTATTACTTTAATCCAATTGGTATCTGGGTGATACAAATTGGTATCTTTCCTCCTTCACTTTATGGTCTGAACTATAGCAACAGAAGTGGTAACACCATCACTAGCAATGAGGATGTGCATAGACTATCGTCAATTGAATATGGTAACCATTCAGAACAAGTATCCATTGCCTCAGATATATGATCTTTTTGACCAGTTGCAGGGTGCATCCGTTTTCTCTAAGATTGATCTAAGGTGGCTATCATCAGTTAAAGGTTAGGCCTGAGGATATACCAAAAATGACATTCAGAACCCGCTATGGACACTACTAGTTTCTAGTGATGCCGTTTGGGTTGACAAACGCGCCTACAAATTTCATGAGTTTGATGAATGATGTGTTCAAACCATTTCTAGATTCGTTTGTTATGATGTTTATTGATGGCATTATAGTTTATTCTAAGAGTGAGGAAGAACATGCTGACCATTTTCGTGTAGTTTTGAGTGTCCTTGAGAGACAAAAATTGTATGCTGAATTTTTTAAGTGTGAATTTTGGTTGACTTCGGTTATCTTTTTGGGGCATGTGGTTTCAAGGGAAGGGTAATGGTAGATCCCCAAAAGATTGAAGCAGTCAGGAATTGGGTCCGACCTGGTTCTGTGATTGAAATTAGAAGTTTTGTGGGGCTCACTAGCTACTATCGTCGTTTGTGAAGGGATTAATGTCAGATTTGCAGATTCTAGCTTATAGGTGACAACATTCAAGAAGTTTTGGTAAGGGACGGCTAGATAATGAACACCATTAATTTGGGAAATACATTTAGTATTATTGTCGTTGTTTGGCGAATGATGAAATTAAGTTATGCCAATTGAGGATAGAAGCTATACTACGATTTCATGGATTGATTTTATATCAAAGAGGGTCATGATACGACTGCTCCAATAGCAGCGATGCTTACTTGGTTAAGTTATTAAGTGTGTTAAAATTGTGGAGAACCTGAGAATATGAGGAGAGATTATCCCCATCCGCGCATGTCTGACCCCGTGTCGCAGAAGGCCAGAGCAGTGGTAACTGCGGGTAGCGGTAGTAATGGCAGAGGACGTCCACAAGGTGGGCGAGGAGGAAATCAGTGAGGCCGTGAAGGCCGGGAAAATGGTAATGCAGGTAGAGGAGCGGTGCAGCCAGGCAAAGAGGTTTCCCGTCAAGATGACATAGCTCAGTTTTATGCCTTTCTGGGCAAGACCGAGGCTGAGGTGTCTGATGCAGTGATCACATGTACTATTCTTATCTGTGACCGGATGACTACTGTTTAGTTTGATCTGGGTTCCACTTATGCATACGTGTCAGTTCAGTTTGCATTGGGATTTGATGCGGTTTGTGATGTGCTTGATGCCCCCATCCATATTTCTACCCTGTTGAAGAGTCAGTCATAGTCACCATGTATATCGTGTTTGTCCTGTTGTGTTTATGGATTTTCAGATTTGGGTTGATTTGGTTATTCCGGATATGACTTACTTTGATATAATATTAAGCATGACTTGGTTGTCCCCCTATTATGCTGTGCTTAATGGTAATGCTAACTCGGTAACTCTAGAGATCCCGGGTAGGGAAAGGTTAGAGTGGGAAGGGGTGTACAAGCCTAAGCCAGCTAAGGTCATATCTTTCGTGCAGGCTAGGAAACCAGTGGGGCAAGGGTGTTTGGCGTAATTGGCTCATATTCGGGATGTTGATGTTGAGTCTCCCTCTATTGAGTTTATTTCTGTAGTGTCTGAATTCAAGGAAATGTTTCATACCGATTTGCCTGGTATGCCTCCGGATAGAGATATAGATTTCTGCATTGACTTGGAAACTGGCACTCGCCCCATCTCCATTCCTCCTTATCGCATGACTCTGGCAGAATTGAGAGAGCTTAACGCTTAAATCCAAGAGCTTCTTGATAAAGGTTTCATCCGTCCTAGTGCTTCCCCGTGGGGTGCTCCTGTCTTATTTGTTAAGAAGAAGGATGGTAGTATGAGGACTGGTAATTTTATCTTAAGCCATAAAGGAGTGGATTGATACCAGAATGACAAGCTTATGGATAAAGAAAGTCCCATTGAGTATACTTGGGTGAAGGCAATTGAAGATTTTAGTAAGGAAGTACATATAAAAATTGGGTTAGTCCTTTGAGTTTGATGGGTATACCTGAGTTTGAGGTGTCATGTTGATGAAAAGGTTGACTTCGTAGCGATAGCCAGGGCTAACTAAGCATAATAGTAATAGGAGTTCGTGATGGATTGTGAGGAGATGCAACTATATTATAAGATTATTGGTTAAGCGAATTTTGTATAGTAATTACGACTTGCAAGTATCTAAGGTTGTGGTTTTCTAATGTTTGGTGAGTAACGTGGTTGTCTGGAAAGTTTTAAAAGATGGTGGGACACCACTCGAATAGAATTTTAAAGAGCTAGAGTTATAATGAAGAAAAATACAGTGGGATGTAGTACAACCTTTAGAGAGAGGCGATAACAAGAATAGTTTATTTGATTTCAAAGGCTAAAGAGGTATCTTCAAAGGGGTAGATAATTGAGTTCAGAGAAGTGTGATTTCTCATTCATTTTGTTGTGGCTATGGTAATAGTGTCACGGGTCCGTCAGATTGGTTAAAAGCTATTGAAAAAGACTTGAGAAAAGAGTGTACAGACACTAGCTCGAGTGTGATGATAAGTGCTTTATTTTTATTTTTGAGTTTAGTGATGAGTACAAGTGAATTTCTAGCGAAATATATTGTAAGATCGAAGGAGGTGCGATCAATAATAAGCGAAGATCCATGAATTCATAAAAATCTTCAAGGTACAAACTAATGTTGATAGATAAGGGGATTGTGTTATACAGTTGAATTTACAATTCAGATTTTTCATTGTGAGTCTTTCGTGGTGATATATTTTGTCAAGGTGTGAATTTGCAAGGTGAGAAATGATCAATTGTATCGGGTATTGAGCATTTGAAAGGACTTACACCTCGGTTGGGTTGTAAAGTTATTACTGATTATTGTTAAAGTACTTAAAAAGGGTTTTCATTTAAAATGTGTTGGTTTAGAGTAAGGTAAATGGTCGGAGTGTTTATGATGGTTGCTAGTACTGAGAGTGTGGGCTTCAGTGGAATGATGTGAAGAGTATGTGGAGTCAACTGAATGGAAATGGCTGGTATCGACTCTTCAGAGGAAAACCTTTAGTGTTATTCGATAAATTCTTATGTGACCATCTATTTCATTTTGTACATGGTTGTGAGTATGATGCACTAGCTATGCTCACGCGTATTTTCACTTTTATGGGTGGATCCCTAGTGGTGGATCAGGTGTACCGATCCTGCGATGTTCTCTTGGTTGAATGGGATGATTTGGAAAGACTTGGTTATTTCAGATGACTTATGTGGTGTTGTCTTGGAGTTGTTAAAGTATTTCAGTGGTTCTACATGTACCACCTTGCTTATGAGAGTTTATAGAAGAGCTACCATGCGTATCTATGGTTGTCCGACAATCTTAATATTCATCTAGTCATCGAGGTCATGTATCGATTATGTGTGGTTGAATGTGGGGATCATTAGGTCCAATTCTACTGTTTTTAATAGGTAATCTACAATTACTAAATCTAGCATTTCGATAGTCTTGTTGGAGGATTTGTATGCTTGGACATATCCCTCGATGAGTATATGATGTCTAAAGATCAAATTTTTATAACTTAAGCTCATGGAAATTTATGTTGTGGGAAGGAGATGTTGATAAGAACTATGATTGGTTGAGTATTATGAGTGTGTGTTGGTTGGTTCAGGTCCACCTCTAATTGTAGCGAGTATTGATTTAGAATTTTATCATGCTTATGTGAGAAAGGATTAGTCCTGATGATTGTGTCAAGGTCCTTGATAACATGTGGCAGACATGTGTACGATCAACTTTGGTGGTTATTGAGAATAGCTTTTGTTGTTAGTTAAGTTTACGTATAATATATCACTCGAGTATTGAGATGACTTCATTGATGTACTGTATGGGAAGGGATATAGGTCTCCCAGTGGTTGGTTTGATGCATTTGAGGCGGGACCTTTTGATAAGAATCATTAGGAAATGTGAAATTTATTCAGGAGATGTTCTAGCAGCTCAGAACAGGCATTAAGAGTATGCAGAACGGAAGGTCAGTTATTTGGAGTTTATGAGGAGGAGCCTATAGCCATTCTAGATAGGGAAGTTTGCCAGTTAAGGTCAAAGGATATTGCATATGTCAAAATCCAATGGAAGCATCGTCCGATTGAGGAAACGACTTGGGAAATCGAGAAGGACATGCGAGATAAGTATCCCCAGCTATTCAACGATTCAGGTACTACTCTACCCTTACTTTAGCCAGTCTTACCTAGTTGATCACTCGGGGACGAGTGATGGGTAAATTGGTATCTATTGTAACGACCTGATTCCGTCATTTGGGAAAAGCCAATTGGGAAAGAATTGGGGCCAGAAAACTTTTGAGTAGTAACTTGGAAATTCCCGGCCTAGTCCAGATTTGGACAAAATCTGAGTCATGAGAGGTCTAGGGAAATCTGGTAATGAATGAGAGATCTAATTATGAATTTGATCATATGACTAGATAGTTAAGACGTTAAGGAACCCGTACGACTTTACAGAATCAAATTTGGGAGAGCAAAACTCCCGAAACTGATCTTAGCGTGAACGAGTAGTTTTTGAATGTCATGGATTGAAGGTGTGTTGTGAAATGGGGGTTTGAAACTCTAAATTTGAATCTCTGTCTCCATGCAAGCCGTCAGGGCGGGGACGCTGTAGCGGGATAGGGTCCGCCACAGCAGGACAGACGCGATTTAAGTTGGAAATAAACCCCAAAAATGTTATTTTTCTGCAAATTTCATTCTTAAGAGTTAGGAGACGACCCCAGGCGATTTCTTGGCAATTTTCCATGACTTTTGGTGCTAAAGGTAAGGATTTTACTCCCCTAATCCGTTTTACGATTCATAGAACTTAGATTCTTGGGTAATTATTATTGGGGGAATGTTTTGACCTGAAGTTAATGGTGGAAAAAGCCCTAAGTTGGGTATTGAGATCATGGGGTTGGTCTTGAGTTATTGAATTTGTTATAATTCAGATAATTAGACCTTAATTTATTGATCCTTACGTATATTAATTGTTTGTAGACCTAGAACAAGCAGAAAGAATCCGGAAAGGGAAGATTCAAGTGCCTTAGGGGGATTCAAGCTTGGTTTCGAGGTAGGTGATGGTCTGATTTCATGTTTGTGTGATGTATGTGGGTATTTGCTTCATTGTAATGCATGTGTGTATGTGAATGGCGCACTATTGATCAAACCTAATGTAAATGAGTAGGAATGAAAGATTGTATGCCATGAATCAACACTTGATTGTATGATTTTGAGAATGTACATTGTGATTGTGATTGTGATTGTGGTATGATGAATGGACCGGGTGTCATGTTCCGACACACTAACTGAGATCGGGTGCCACGTTTCAGCACATATATTGGATCAGGTGCCACGTTCCAGCGCATATATTGGATCGGGTGTCACATTCCGGTACACTAATTGCGATCGGGTGTCACGTTCCGGCACACTAACAGTTTGGGTATGGGTTCCATGAGAGGACCATTGAATTGTCATATGTACCTGTATTGAGAATGGGAAATTGTACATTGCTCCTAAAATGATTACCAATGTGTGTATATATTTTGTACATGTCATGTTTACTATGTTGTGACTGCTTATATATGTTTCGCTTACTGGAATAGCCGCGTGATCCTACCAGTACACTGTGGTTGTGTACATATACTGTACTTTCTCATTCTTTGTTGAGTACAGGGCATCTTCAGGCGGCTATTGATAGACCTCAGCTAGGAGATCAGTGATCGAGATCGGAATTCAAAGGTGAGCCAGTTCTTTCAAGCTGCCATGGAGTCCTTCCTATTGTTTAGTCCATTTTCTTCGGACTTAGACTATCTAGATATTTCTTATGTTAGTTGGGGTTGTACCCTTTTTCCTTAGACTTGTTGCACTTTAGATCTTTTGGTACAATGACTTTCAGGTTCTAGGGGTTGTTCTTCCGCATTAGTTTGGTTAGTTTATTTAAACCTTTGGAGTTTATGGGAGCTCTATATAAATTCTGCATTTAATCCTGCTTCTGTATCTTTAAATGTTTAGTTTTGGGGTTAGTTTGTTAGTAGTAATGGTTCTCCCACCGGAGGGTTAGTGTGGGTGCTAATCACGACAGTCTGGATCATGACACCGTGGTTGGCCAGTCCTAATTTTTGAAAATATCAAGGTTTCAGTATTTTCATACGGTTCACCAGGAAGGTTCGTTGTCCAATGCACGGACTGTAGGTAGGTCTCGTAGGTGAGTTCCAGACTTAGTGAGATTTTAAGAAAAATGTTGGGACCCACTGTGGGATGTACGACCCATAGGTGGACCCACGAACCATAAATGGGTCCCGTCAATGGGGTCCAACATTTGGTGGTCTATGATTCCACCCAAGGCCGACCAAGACGGTCCGTGGTGTGACCAACGGGCCGTAGGTCTGGTCGTTGGTGAGGTCGGCAATTCTTTTTTAAAGGGGCTTTTGGGTCTTTTCCTAATAATTCCAACCCAATACTATGTCATTTTACCCTTTACCCAAAGCCTTATATAATGATTTTTAACCCCCAAAATACCCAATTCAATTCATTCTCCTAAATTCCCTAAAGTTGAACAAGTCATCCTCTAAATATTTCTCTCTCTAAGGAAGAAGAAGGAAGCTAGGGTTTCAAGATCAAGTCTCCTAACCCCCATTGATTTCAAGCTTTCAGCATCAAGGTAGGATAGTTTTCACCTATGGATCTCTTTCCTCCATAGGGTCCTAAATTCTTCAATTTACAAGTTAGAAATCTCCAATTGAAGTTAGGGATTTCTTCCATGTCATGGGTTCCTTTCCATGTTGATATAATTGATTGTTTTATGAACTATTATGCATGAATTGAGATAATCCTATGTTTTTAAGACGAATTCCTATGAACCCATACTTAACCTATGTTTTCTAAGATATGATGATTGAAAGTGGGTTTTTGAACTATGAAAGATGATTTTTATGAAGATATGCATGTTCTTATTAAATTGATGAAAATGATCTAAGTTGCTTTGAGAGTAAAGCATAAATGTTGTTGTTGTTGATTGTTGTGAAATGATTTCTGATGAGTCCAAGGTTTGGACTCATTTAGGGCTTTGTTTATATAGATTTGGTGTCCTCAAATGCTTATTTTGTGCCAATAACTGATGTTAAATCCTTGATTTTACTGGAATAGGGATTGAAGAACAAAGCAAGGACAATAACTTACAAAAAGGAACAAAACGAGCTGAAAGAATGAGGAAAGGCAAGCCTGGTGATCGCCAAGTTCACTTGGCGAATCGCCAAATGGCTATATGACCGCCCAAAGTTCCAGTGTGCCAAGCCCTGAGGGAAGAAACCAAGTCGGCGAGAGAAAGGAGCAGTCGGTGGATCGCCGAGCAGTTCCGCGATGCAGTGCTAGATCGCTCAAAGTTACAGACTTTGAGGATGCTGAATGCCAAGGCAGAAGGGTGATGGAAGTGACCAAAGGGCGGCTCGACGAGCCCGACTTACTTCACCGAATGAGCTTTTGTAGCTTATTTTAGGCGACTATAAATACGTTTTTGAACATTTTAGTTAGTATCAATTTTCATATCTATCATCAAACTTTTTATCAATTACTCCGGAGAACAATTTTTCTCTAGTTTTTCCTTTAGCTTTGAAGGATTGATGAAATTCACTTTTGAGAAATTGGAAGTGGGTCTTTGAGATTCATCAATTTGGACCATTGTAAAGACGAAATCACTCATACCCAGTTGATGAAAACACAATTTGGTAATTATTTTTATCTTTTTATAAAGTCTAGCTAAAACCCCAATTCTTGGGGTGTGATTATGTGATTATGGGCTGATTTAGCGTATGGGTATGGCTAATTGTTAGTTTAAATGCTATTTAAAAGTGAGTTCAATCATTTATTGTGGTTTAATTTAAGAATTGTAGTTGCAAATGCATTTCTACCTTTGTGTTCTTGACTTGCTCGAGAGAGAGGTATTAGAACTAAGGTTTTTGATTGATGGTCTGTGAGTATTGGGTTGACCTGGGTTCAGCTCAAGAGAGTGAATCTTAAACCCTTTTCCACACATTCAGCTCGAGAGAGTGAATGGACTAAGGTGTGGGCTGTTCTTAATTTGCATGCTTGTTGATGTTCGAGAGAAATCAACTTAATTCGGGGTAAATGTTCGAGAGAAAGTTTACCTCATTTATAGCCTAGATTACTCACTAATATTTAGCTATTTTATAATAGTTGCAATTACCCATATGTCTACATTAGCCTATAATCAATCACATCCCAAGAACCCGTCTCATTATTGTTAATTCGTATTGTTTGTGACTGTTGTTTGTAGTTGAAAATTAAAACCAAAACCCCCATTTGACATTTGTGTCACCCCCTGATTTGCATGATTTTTTACTCGATAATTTTTATTTCTATGACTGATTTGACCGCATTGTTACTTCCCAATTGAATCTGAAACACGTACCACTCCCTGTGGGATTCGACCCCAACTCATTTAGTTGGGTTTTATACTGATTAACGACCGTTGACGCTTAGAATTGGATGAAGTGTCTTTGAAATGTTATTAATCAAAATGGTGCTGCTGTCGGGGAGTGGTGTTGTTTGAAATTATTTTGGTGAAGTTGAATTGTGTTCTTGTTAGTCATAGTTGAATATACTTACTTTTAGTTTTGGTTTTTGTGTTGTTTATCGAACAGAGGAAATGAGCGTAAACGGCAGCAATGGTAGCCAAGTGGGCCACCAAGATGACATCAGAAATCTCAACGATGTCAATGAACTGAATGTCAATGACCATAATCAAATGGGTGATATTGGTGCCATTCGCTTGCCTCTAGCTGAAGGGAACGCTGTGTTCCACATTACAAACACCATGTTCCAGCTCTTACAACTGAAGGGTTCTAGCTCATGAGGATCCCTATGAGCATCTAAGGAATTTTGTTGATGTATGCGAACCGTTCTCCTCTAAGAACATATCTCAAGAATCGGTCCGACTGAGGTTGTTTCCATTTTCTCTAATGGGAGAAGCGTGCAAGTGGTTGGCTGAGTTGCCAAGAGATTCTATCACTTCGTGGGAAGAGCTTATTACCGCATTCCAAATGTGATTTTTCCCTCCTTCGAGGATGATGACTCTTCGGGATAGTATTCAAAGCTTTAAGCGTTTGGAGGGTGAGCCAATCCATGAGACTAGGCTAAGGTTTAAGAAAATGGTGCTGCAATGCCCAACTCATGGGTTGCCAGATAATGTCTTGCTGCAGTACTTTTACAGAAGCCTTGATTCGGTGAACAAGGGAGTGACTGATCAACTTTCTCCGGGAGGTTTGGTGCAACAACCTTACATTATAGCACCCCAAATCTTGGATGCTATGACCAAAATTAACTGAGCATGGTACACCCGCGAGGATCAAGTCTCTATTCTTGCTTATAAATTGAAAAAGGAACAACTTGAAAAATATCAAGAGAGACACCAGAACATGACAAAGATAATGACCCAACTGGACATCTTAGCCAAGAACGTCATGGGTGCTGGTACTAGAAGTGTAAATGATGTCGGTGTAAATCCCGAAGAGGCCAAGTTTGAAGCGTTATACAATGAGGAAGTAAACTTCCTAGCCAACCAAGGAGGAGGATATCGTGTAGACTACCCAAGGCCAGGTGGCAACCAAGGTTGGAATAGAGACGAGGGATGGAGAGACCGTGATAGAGAGTGGCGTGATCGTAACGCCACCTGGAAGGAAATAGAATGGGATAAGGATAGGTATGTTCCTCCCCACGAGCGTCAAAAGCCCAAAGATTCTGAGGGTGTCCGAGCTGAGGATATGCTCTCACGTATTCTCAACAAGGTTGAAGGGTCCGATAAAAATTTGAAGGAAATGAAGGAAGATATATCGACCTTTAACCAGACGGTGACTTCTCATTCCGTCTCTATCAAGCAGTTGGAGACCCAAATGGGTCAGATTTCTTCGCATCTTAACCCCAGACAACAAGGGGGGTTGCCTAGTGATAATATGGCAAACCCCAAGAATGAAGCTTGAGTGGTTGCTTGCGTCGTGCCACGACGTTAACTAAGGCGCTTCTTGGGAGGCAACCCAAGTTTTTATTGCTTTGTGTTTTGAATTTGAATAACGTGTGTTGATTGTGTAGTTTGAACTGTGGAATTTGTTTGAAATATGCAGGTTGGTGAGCAAAGTGTCTAGTCGGCAACTCACCGAAGAGGTCGGCGAACCCGACTTGGACTGCCGTTGGACTCAAGAAAATATAAAGATGGAGTCTGTAAAATTCGGTGGGCTCATGGACGAGTCGGCGACTCACCGAGTAGGTCGGTGAGTCCAACTTTGTCTGCCGTTTAGACCCCCAAATTAACTGGAGGTCCTGTAAAACTCGGTGAGGTAAGTACCCACTCGGCGTGTAGCCGAGTGGGTCGGCGTAGACGACTAACATTGCCGAAAGGGCGCAAACTGGACGGTTTTTAAAAGGCCAAAGGTTTAAAATTTCAACCTCTTTCATATTCCCTCATTTTTTAACTTCATACAATCATACCCGCACTCTAGTTTTTGTTCATTCTTGCATTTTATCGCTTTTTGGTCGTTGATCTTGTGTTCGGAGTTGGAATTCTTTGTCGCCTAGAATTATAAATTCATATTTCGGCATAAAGGTTAGTTTGCCGAACCCCAAACTCGTAAATAGCGGTTGTACTCGATTGTAAATTGTTTAAATGCCATAGATGTGTGCTGGGCCTCTCTGAAATCATTAATGTGTGCTAGTTTACCGATTTTAATTTCGTAATTGTCCCTAAATTGTTGATTCCCTAATTTTCATGCTTTAAAGTTGAATGTAATCGTGTGGGTTGTGTAAATTCATTGTTGAGTCTAGTCGGGTGAAGTCCGAGTAACCCAAATTGTGCTAAATGACGTGCTTTGCTAATGATGGAGCATTTGATGTCATTTTTATGGGGTAAAGTCATCAAATGGCCATTTTTGGCCAAACCGGGGGAAATATAAGTACCCCGGTGGCATGGGTGATATGGGTCTGGGCTTAATTGAGTTAGTATGTGGTTTGATTTTGTTTTCGGGGGCTGCGGGTTTGATTTTAGGAGTTGGGGTTGACAGTAGACACGTTAGGCAGTTTGGCGAGCTGGGTCTCGCCGAACCATTCGGCGGTTCGACGAAATCCCCCTTGATCGCCTTTAGTTTCTTGGGTTGGTTGATTTTGATTCAGTAACTTTCGGCGAGAATTCTGAGCTCGCCGAGTTCACTCGGCGACTAGCTGAATGTCTCATTTGATCGCCTTTTCTGCGCCCTCAACCCCTAAAACATACTGTAACTTTCGGTGGGCTAGTCTGAGCTCACCGAATGGTGTCGGCCATTCGCCGAAGGGCCCTGAACATCGCTGACCTACTATTTTTCTGGAAAAATTTTGAGCCAATCCTTTCGACGAGCCCGATCTGGCTCGCCAAAGTGATTCGGTGACTCGTCGATCGGTTCGGCAAGTCTTTCTACAGCCTGTTTTTCTACACTTTTCTTGGATTAATTCTAACTTTTTTTTGGTGTGTCGTGCAGATATGGCTAGACCAAAAGTAGCAGGTCGAGACATGCATCCTGTAAGAGGGCAAATAGAACTACTATAAATGAGGATGCAGCTGCATCCCGGGCAAACACAACTAAACTTCCTACCACAGGTGGGAAGGGCAATAGGAAAGGCAAGGCACCTGCTTCTGCATCACTGGAGGTCAGCTCCGACAGTGACGGAATATACACCACTCACCTCACCACTTCCGAAAGTGAGAGAGATCATCAAGACCCTCAGGCTGACATCTCTGAGCCTGAGGATGAGAAGCTGCTACTGGCCCGGAGGGCTGAGCTGCGCTCCAAGAGGATGCATGATCCGTCTAGGATCAGGATGCCTGAGACCCCTACTCCTCCTCCTGTCCCAGATCAGGATGTGGTCCCAGCACCACCTGCACAGGGTCCTCCTCCCCGGTCTATGAACAAATTAAAAACCGAGGGACTGAGGAAGATCATAGAGTAGAAGAGGTTGTCTACAGATGGAGTGATATACAGATATCCAGAGATCTGGCGCACCTTACAGTCTCACAAGTTCCAGATCTTCACCAAACCCCGTGGCCCTTACATTCCTAACTGGGTTCGGGAGTTTTACAGTGCCTATAGAGCTCTAGTACCACAAGGGAAGACGAAGACCGCGACATTCAAGTCGGTAGATTATGTGATTGTCAGAGGCAAGAAAGTGAAGTGTGATAGTGATGCTATCAATGCAGTTCTGGAGTGTACAAATGATATTGAGGATGACTGTCAATACATGATCAGGACAAGAACGTTGGAGAATATGAAAAAGTGGTTGGCCCCTCTGTTATCTCACGGTACTCCTAAGTGGATCGAGGCTGGAGCACCCATAGAAAAGAAAGACCTCAATGTAGCAACAAGGTACTAGTTTGGCTTCATCAAATGTTCTACATGCCATCCCAGAATGAGTTTATCCTCCGCCACGCGAAAGCAACATTTCTTGGTTGCATCATTGATAGGACAAGGCTAAACTTGGGGATGATCATTGGCCAAGAAATGGCCATGAGGGCTAGACATCGTCAGACTTCACTCCTATTCCCGGTGTTGGTCATCGATTTGTGCAAACGAGCCTGGGTTCCTCACGATGAGAAGAAGGACATGGAAGTGATTCCCTCCTCCTGTACCGACATCCAGAGGATTGAGGTTGAGTATCTAAAGGATGAGGCTGAGAAGAAGAAGGCAGCCCCGGTGAATTTTTCCCCGGCTGTGGACATTGAGACTTTACCTGCAGAGGCAGTATTGCCTACTCCAGCCTCTGGGCCTTCAGGTATATCTAGTGTTGTTCCTTCCGTGACCCAGAGTGCTGCTACTGCTCCCCTACCCCCTCGGTTTGGTGCTAGTGTTGCTGTTGCTGCTTCCCGACCTCCTCTCACCCAGGCTGCGATACTAAGGATTGGGCATCTAGCCCATTCTGCTGATAGGCGTGCCTCCAGGCTTGAGGCCACAGTCCCCGGGATGATTGAGAGGGCCCTCACTACTGCTATAACACCTCTTAGTGTGTCTATTGATGCCTTTGCGGCAAGGATAGTGGTGTGTGAGCGAGGCCAAGAGGCTGCTGATGAGGTGATGGCCTTGAAGGCCGCAATTGCTGAATTGAGGAAGGACGTGGATCAGCTGAAGTCCACAGATATGTCTATGATTTTCGAGACTCTGGAGATCCCCGATATGCCAACTGACTCTGATGTGCCTCTGGCTACCACCGGAGATGAGGTTTAAGCTGATGAGGTGGCTACCGCCGAGTCTGAGGCGAAGATTGATGAGGAGCAGCTCAGTGCCGATGAGGAGACTACTTATGAGGGCCTTACAGAGGTTGAGGAGGCCACGATGCATTCAACCGTACAGATTTCATTGGCAGATACACCTAGTGTTGCTGTTACACCGGGTACTAATACCCAGGATCAGAGTGTTGCACCGGGCATTGATACCCTGACAGATGGAGTGACTGTGTAGACAGGACCTTTCTTTACCTCCCTCTCTGTCATTTTATTGACTTTTAAATATTTTTGTTGCATTTGAGGACAACTGCCTTTTTATTTGTGGTGGGGTGAGGTATTGCCATACCTACCTCTTATGACTATGTTTTGTATATATTGGGTTTGTTTTTGGTTTTATGTGTTGATCTTGTTTTGTGGATGTTTGAGCATATGGCTCCTTGTTATGAAATGAAAAAGGTTTTTGACCCTTTTGAAAAATTTTGCCACATCTTATTTTGTGTGAATGTGGCTGTTCCGGTGCATATTTGAGTATCGGTTATGATCAATACCGATGACTTAAATAGTGCTATTAATCGAATAAAAATGAATGCGCGGCTACGATGAGGCCAAATAAAGTTGCATAGACAATGTGTGAACTTTTTGTATCTCGTTGTGACTAGTCGGTTATCGAATCAAGTCTCTTGTGATGAACATTGCACACTAACGAAAGTGTGGAGTCTCGTTTGATATTGGTGCCAATGCCTTGAGTGATGAGCTTACCGTTAACCTTGTGTGATGACACCTAGAATTTGCCCCGTTGGTCCGATTGACTAAATGATGCAAGCTCTTGAAATGATCTTAGGCAACGATTTTGAAGAGTGAAATAATTTGATAATATAGCTCTTTTGTGGCCAACCCTGTGAGATGTGTGAACCTTGCTTGAACCCCATTTGAGCCTTGTCCTTTTCTTGGAAGAAACTTGATGCAATTATGACTCATCTTTATTCATTCACCCATAATCCTCATGAAGTGTGGTTTGTTTGAAAAAACCTAAGTTGGGGGTGTGGTGAAAAGAGAAGGTAAATCAAGAAGTGTGATAAAATTCCCCTTTGAGCCAATGGTCTTGAAAAAGATGGAACCCCTCCATATAAAAAAAAAGAAGAGAAAGAAAAGAAGAAAGCAAAATAAAAAGAATGAAAAAGTTGTGAATAAAGTTGTGAAAGTGCAAAAGAAATGGGGTGTCCGGAAAGTTGAATAATGGGGTGAATTCTGAGCATGAATAAAAATGTTGGGAAAAAAAGGGAAGAAAAGTGATGTTCAGACCACATTTCATAAGGGTAGTAGCTACTGAGCCTAAATGATCATACCTTCACACTCAGCCCCGTTACAAACCTTGAAAAGACCTTTTTGATCTTGAGTGAGCTGAAACAATTGTTGATTGGAAAATAAGGGCAAACATATGGGTGAAGTCATGCATGTGTTTATCTTTGTGAGTGTGAGCGTTGTATGTGATTCCGAAGCTATAAATTGTTGAAGAATTGTGTGTAAATAAGGAATCATCTTTGTTGTGAGGGTATTTGAGTACCTTTCTTGAGCTTGAACTTGCATTTGAAACAAGTACTGTGAACTTGAGAATCTTTTATAATGTGAGTCACAATTTTAATCTTTGAGTGCACAATTGATCCTTGCATGAGTAAGTTGAGTCTTGTTATGTGCATTCATGATTGAGTCTTATGTAGCACTTTTTGAGACATCCCTTTTGAACTGCTGAACTTGAGTTTTACTTGAGGACAAGCAAAAGTTTAAGGGTGTTGATGAGTCCAAGGTTTGGACTCATTTAGGGCTTTTGTCAATAACTGATGTTAAATCCTTGATTTTACAGGAATAGGGATTGAGGAAAAAAGCAAGGACACTAACTTACAAAAAAGAACAAAACAAGCTGAAAGAATAAAGAAAGGCAAGCCTGGTGATCGCCAAGTTCACTTGGCGAATCGCCGAATGGCTATATGATCACCCAAAGTTCCAGTGTGCCAAACCCTGAGGGAAGAAACCAAGTCGGCGAGAGAAAGGAGCATTCGGCGGATCGTAGAGCAGTTCCGCGATGCAATGCTAGATCGCCCAAAGTTACAGACCTTGAGGATGCTGAATGCCAAGGCATAAGGGCAATGGAAGTGACCAAAGGGCGGCTCACCGAGTGGTTCGGCGAGCCCGACTTACTTCGCCGAATGAGCTTTCATAGCTTATTTTCGGCGACTATAAATACGTTTTTGAACATTTTAGTTAGTATCAATTTTCATATCTATCATCAAACTTTTTATCAATTACTCTGGAGAACAGTTTTCTCTAGTTTTTCCTTTAGCTTTGAAGGATTGATGAAATTCACTTTTGAGAAATTGAAAGTGGGTCTTTGAGATTTTTCAATTTGGACCATTGTAAAGACGAAATCACTCTTACCCAGTTGATGGAAACTCAATTTGGTAATTATTTTTATCTTTTTATAATGTCTAGATAAAACCCCAATTCTTGGGGTGTGATTATGTGATTATGGGCTGATTTAGCTTATGGGTATTGCTAATTGTTAGTTTAATGCTATTTAAAAGTGAGTTCAATCATTTATTGTGGTTTAATTTAAGAATTGTAGTTGCTAATGCAGTTCTACCTTTGTGTTCTTGACTTGCTCGAGAGAGAGGTTTTAGAACTAAGGTTTTTGATTGATGGTCTGTGGGTATTCAGTTGACTTGGGTTGGGTTCAGCTCGAGAGAGTGAATCCTAAACCCTTTTCCACACATTCAGCTCGAGAGAGTGAATGGACTAAGGTGTGGGCTGTTCTTAATTTGCATGCTTGTTGATGTTCAAGAGAAATCAACTTGATTCGGGGTAAATGTTCGAGAGAAAGTTTACCTCATTTATAGCCTAGATTACTCACTAATATTTAGCTATTTTCTAATAGTTGTAATTACCCATATGTCTACATTAGCCTATAATCAATCACATCCCAAGAACCCGTCTCATTATTGTTAATTCATATTGTTTGTGACTTTTGTTTGTAGTTGAAAATCAAAACCAAAACCCCCATTTGACATTCGTGTCACCCCCTAATTTGCATGATGTTTTTACTCGATAATTTTTATTTCTATGACTGATTTGACCGCATTCTTACTTCTCAATTGAATCTGAAACACGTACCGCTCCCTGTGGGATTCGACCCCAACTCATTTAATTAGATTTTATACTGATTAACGACCGTTGACGCTTAGAATTGGATGAAGTGTCTTTGAAACGTTATTAATCAATTTCTCACATAATACTCAATACTTGAATGTGAAAGATTTTCTCACATAAAGGATTCTTAGAGGTGAAAGGTTTTCTCAATTAAACTATGAATCAAGATTTAAGAGCTATTCTAATGATAGGACAAGAGGCGATTACCCATGTCCCCTAATGATATAAGGCAAAAGACGATTACCCATGTCTTTTAAAGATAAAAATGATTATGATTGATGACTATTTCGTGGGAATTATGCTTAACACCGAGTGGACAAGTGGCGATACCCGTGTCCCATAAATTATGTGCCATCATAGGTTGTGTTAGATAGACATTAGCTAGTGGATCCACTTAAGTTAGAAGTTATGGTTCTTACCTTGGAAAGTAAGGACATCTCTTTTCGGTGTGGGGTAGATACCAAATTTTATGTTATAGCTCACATGGTCTCTATGTCGGTTAAGGCAAATTTCCTACAACAATAATGATGAACTAAGGTTACTTTTAGAAAGTATCTCACACATGTTCAAAGATGATCTTATTTGCATTGACCATTATCATGATTATGTTTCTAATCTCTTATCTTAATGTTTTAACTTGGTCTTTGCATGTCATGAAAATGCCCATTTAGCATGATTTGGTAACTTTTATGCATGTCTATCATACTTGATATATTTTTGTACTAACGCATACTCTTGCCTACATTCTTTCAAAATGTAGGGACCGACGCTTCGATTCCGCATCCCCATGGCTAGTGATCACTTTCGTAGTTTTGTGTAGTGGTGAGTCCTCATATTCCGAGGACCAAACCTTTTATCTCTTTTCGTCTTTACTTTTCAAATGTTGTATGTGATGCTAGGGTTACGTCCCGACCACTCTTGATGTAATAGATGGTTTTGAGACTATGTAGACTTCCGCTTCATTTTTAACAAACTCTGTATACTGTCTTTTGAACTCTTTAATTCTATTATCTTGTTTATGCATGCTAAGTGACTTGTGCAAGGCCTCTTGGGGTCCTATATGTCATGTCACGTCTAGGGTATAGGTTGGGTCGTGATAGTGGAATAGCCTAAAAGAAAGATATGACCACTTGAAGATGGTCATACATCCAAAGACATGATATGATTGGATGCATCTAAGGCTACAAGACTTTGTGTCTATACATGAATATAATTCTGCCATGTTCAGAATCACTTCTCAGTTGAAGCTATGTGAAGAAACGGTTAGTGAGATTGATACGATGAAAAAGACGTTCTCCACTTTTCATGCCTCAAATGTGCTCCTGCAGCAATAATATCGAGAGAAAGGTTTCAAAAAGTATTCTGAACTAATTTTTCATCTTTTCGTGGCTGAGCAAAGTAATAATTTATTAATGAAAAATCATGAGAATAGACCTACTGGATCTGAACCACTTCCTGAAGTGAATGAGGCATACGCCCACCATGCTAGGCATGGAAAAGGTTGTGATCCTGGTCCTGGTCGTGGACGTGAACGTGAACGTGATCGTGATTATGGTCAAGAACGAAATTCTTTTCCAGATGTTAATCATTCATCAAATAAAAATCGTCATCAAAAGGAAAAAAGAAAGGATGAGAAGCGTGAAGCAATTAAGGTAGATTGTTTTCGATGTGGTGGAAGAGGTCATTATGCACGTGATTGTCATACTCCCAAATACTTGGTTGAGCTTTACCAAGATTCGCTAAAAAAGAAAGAGAAAAATCCTGAAGCGAATTTTGTCTCTGAAAATCAAGTTGACGTCACACACTTGGACGTAGCAGATTTTTTCACACATCCTCAAGGAAACATATATCACTTGATTGGTGATGGTTCTGTGGCCATGGATGAGTGAACGTTTTGTTTGTCTTTTTTTAGTAGTTATTAAATAAAACATGTAAAGATTGTTGTTTACATGAGTACTAGTTTTTCTTTTTTTTAGTTAGTATTAATTAGTTTTATAATTCATTATTGAATTAAATCTGAATTTGATTTTGGCTTAGTTTAATAAAGAAAATTATATTTTATTTGCTTGCTAGAAAAAAATTGCATCTTATTAATGTCATTGATTATATGTATATTTTATTTGTATTTTAATCTCGGATATTTGAGCTGATTTTTATATTTGAAAAAGTTTTTGAGGAATGTTTTTTTTAGTCAAACACAAAATCCTATTATGTGTTTATAATAAACTAGGACTTAAATTGATCTTGTGAATAAATAATACAGTTACTATTTGTTTGTATTCTAATAGGTTTTGTATATTTTTATTGTATGCTGGTTGAATTTTTAATATATTGAGTGTATTAAGTATATTAAAAATAGTGTGCTGAAAATCTATTGAATATCTATTTAATTATTATATACTAGTTAATATGTTTTTCTTACTTGTAAAAATGTCAAGTAACACAACTTATTCGTCTAAGCACGAATATATATACACACACACACACATTGTTATACGATGTGCATGTGTTCATTACTTTATTAATTACATAGTAGAAGATAGCTAATAATTTATTATACTATCTAACTTTTACTTTGTAATAAATGCTTAATAGATATTTATTTCAATTTATTTAAAGATATGGACAATTCTCAAAGCATGTTATCTAATTATGAAGACAATTGCTTGATTGATTCTGGTACAACACATACGATATTCAAAAATAAGAAATATTTTCTCATTTAAGTATGGGCAAAATAAATGTTACTAGAATTTTTGGTAGTACTAATATGATTGAGAGCTTTGGAAGAGTCATTATAATTTTGCCTAAGGGAACTAAACTCATCATAAATAATGCTATGTTTTCTTCCAAGTCTCAGAGAAACTTGTTGAGTTTTAAAGATAAAAATGATTATCATATTCAATCAATGGATGAAATACATCTTGAATATCTTGGTATCACCAAGAATGCCTCTGGGTAGACATGTGTTATAAATAAGTTTCCTGCTTCATTTTCTAGCTTGTATTGGAGAAGAATTAGTGCAATTGAGGCACATTCTACAGTAACCTGATTTACTGATTCCAATACTTTTGCACTTTGGTATGATCGTCTGGGATATCCTGGGTCAATAATGATGAGCCGATTTATAAATGATTCAAATGGGCATCCATTAAAGGACCTAAAAATAAAAATAAAAAAATAAAAAAACCTAAAAATTATTTTTGATGGTGAATTTTCTTGAACTGCTTGTTATCAAGGCAAGTTAATTGTGAGACCATCACCAACGAAAGTTGAGATTGAGTCCCCTGTGTTCTTGAAACGTATATATGGGGATATTTGTGTACTTATTCACCCACCTAGTGGGTCGTTTAGATACTTTATGGTCCTAATAGATTCTTCTTCTAGACGGTCTCATGTGTGCCTATTGTCATCTCGTAACTTGACATTTGTAAAACTATTGGCACAAATAATAAGATTGAGGGCACAATTTTCTGATAACCAGATTAAGTCTATTCGCCTTGATAATGCTACAGAGTTTTCATCCCAATCATTTGATGATTATTATATATCAATTGGGATAAGAGTTGAAAACCTTGTTGCTCATGTTCATACTTAGAATGCCTCGCTGAGTTATTAATTAAACGTCTGCAGTTAATATCAAGACCATTGTTTATGAAAACTAGGTTGTCCACTTCTGTGTGGGGTCATGCAATATTGCATGTTGCAACACTTATTTGTCTCAGATCGATAAATTGTCATAAGTTTTCTCCATTGCAACTAGTTATGGGTCAAGAACCTAATATATCACATTTAAGAATTTTTGGATGTGTTGTACATGTGCCTATGGCACCACCAAATCACACTAAGATGGGCCCTCAAAGAAGGTTAGGAATATATGTTAATCGCCCTCCATTATTTTCTATCTTGAACCATTAACTAGAGACATATTTACTACTCGACTTACAGATTGTCGGTTTGATGAGACCGTTTTTTTAAAATTAGGGGGAGAAAATAGTGAAATAAAAAGAGAAATTTTGTGGAAAAATTATCATTGTATCATCTTGATCCATGTTCTTCTATTTGTGATCAAGAAGTACAAAAGATTATTCACCTGCAGAAAATTACAAATCAAATGTCAGACGCATTTACAGATTTGAAAAGAATTACTAAATCACATATTCCTATAGAGAATGTCTCTATTCAAATTGATGTTCCTATAGAGCCATCTACTAGTGTTATAGCTAATGATTCAAAAGCACGCCTAAAGCGTGGTAGACCATTGGGTTCTAAGGATCAAAATCCTAGAAAAAAAAAAATTAAAGGTCAAGATGGCACTATGAAAGAATCTCATATGGAAGTTCAAAATTTGAATAATTCTGATATCCATGAAGGAATCAATGATCTTGAGACTCAAGGAAATAATGAACTATCCATAAATTCAAGAGATGTTGAAACTAATATGAATCGATCGGAAATAATAGTTGATTATATCTTTTTGCATGTAATGTTGCAACAAAAATCATGCAAGATAGTGAGGATTTTGAACCTCAATTTGTTGTAGAATGTCGATAAAGAAATGATTGGTCAAAATGGCAAGGAGCAATTTAATCAGAGTTGAATTCACTTGTCAAGCGTGAAGTTTTTGGACCTATAGTTCAAACACCTAATGGTATTAAACCTATTGGCTGTAAATGAATTTTAGTGCGAAAAAGAAATAAGAAAAATGAAATACAAAGATATAAAGCACGCCTTGTTGCATAAGGATTTTCACAAAGGTCTGGTGTTGATTATGAAGACACATACTCACCCACTATGAATGCAATGACATTGTGTTATCTCATTAGTTTCATAATCAATGAGAGACTGGAAATGCATTAGATGGATGTGGTTACAACCTATCTTTATGGATCACTTGATAATGAGATATACATGAAAATTTCTGAAGAATTTATGATGCCTAAAACATGTAGTTCAAAATCTCAGAAAATGTATTCAATTAAATTGCAAAGATCATTGTATGGTTGCAATCTGAACGCATGTGGTGTAACCGTCTAAGTGAATATTTATTTAAGAAAAGTTATACAAATAATGCAATTTTCCCATGTGATTTTATAAAGAAAGCAACATTGAAATTTGTTGTACTTGCTATTTATGTTGATGTCATTAACCTTATTAGAACTCCAACAGAGCTTCAAAAGGCAATTGATTATTTAAAGAACGAATTTTAGATGAAAGATCTTGAAAAGATAAAATTATGTCTTGATTTACAAATTGAGCATTTGACAAACGATATTTTTTTTCATCAATCTGCCTACACAGAAAAAGTGTTGAAAAGATTTTGTATGAATGAAGCGCATCCATTAAGTACTCTGATGGTTGTTCGTTCACTTGATGTGAATAAGGATCCATTCCGATCTCAAGAAAAGAATGAGGAAATCTTTGGTTCTGAAGTACCATATCTTAGTGCAATTATTGCACTAATGTATCTTGCTAATACTACAAGGCCTGATATAGCCTTTTCTGTCAATTTGTTAGCAAGGTATAGTTATGCTCCTACTAGGAGACATTGGAATGGGATCAAACACGTGTTGTGATATCTTAAAGGGACAATTGATATGAACTTATTTTATTCTAACTATTGCAGTCTCAATCTTGTTGGTTATGCTGATGCAAGATATTTATTTGATCCACATAAAGTTCTCTCAAATAGGCTATGTGTTTATATGTGGGGGTACTGTCATATCTTGGAGATCTACAAAGAAATCTATCATAGCCACTCATCAAATCATGCTGAGATAATAGATATTCATGAAGCAAGTAGAGAATGTGTGTGGTTGAGGTCCATGATACATCTCATTCGAGAAAAATGTGGTTTGGAGTGTGATAAAATACCCACCACTTTATATGAAGATAATGCAGCATGCATAGCACAACTTACAGGAGGATTCATAAAAGGAGATAGAACAAAGCACATTTCACCAAAGCTTTTCTATACACGTGAGCTCCAAAAGAATGGTGATATAAATGTACAACAAATTCGTTCAAGTGACAATGTGGCTGACCTATTCACAAAGTCTCTACCAATTGCAACTTTTAAATAGAGGGGTCCTTTTCATTGTAAAATCATCCCTCAAGAAAAATAATAAGTCTTCTCTCTTCTCTCTACTTTCTTCTTGTTGTTGTTCTATACACTACAACAAAAACAACTTTTAGTGGCAATAAATATAGACATTAATAAAGAATGTTAAAGTCTTTACCGATATTAGTTAAGTGTCATTAGAACCAATGTCGCTAAAGGCTTTAGGGACATATACAAAAAGTGCTAATTGCCGTTAATTAATTGTCGCTAATGATCATTTTTAATGTAGTAATAATTTCATAATATAAAATAATTATTTGAATCTAATGTATCGAAAGTGTCGAATTTTTTTTCTATACATTTTCTTTTTATAAATCATCATCCATATATTGGAACAGACTCGATCAATATACAAGAGTTGGAGGACTTCTAGATGAACTCTCAAAAATATATGACAAAATGAGAAGTCTATACAAAATAGCTAATGGTAAAATTTTAAAGATTAAATCTGTTCAAATAAAAAACTAGATTTACTTCTTTATAATAATATACTTATCATCTTAAAATTCCAAATATATTATTATTATTATTAAAACGAAAATGTTATAAGATATTTGACTGGTCAATCTAATCGTTAAATGAAGTGTTACAAAGAGAAATTCCTCCCTCTGTAACTTCATCACAAAGTCATAAGTCAAAAAGGAAGTCATGATACATGCATGTGGTTGTTGAGATCGAAGTGCGACAACGTCAACAACTATATAGTTTATAATTCCCTCGCTGAATCAGAGGTCCAGCATTTTGAGATGATAGATGTACTATTACAAAAATATGAATCTAATATATAAATTTGATCGATATAATATTTAGATTCTTATCACTGAAAATCATTAAAATTTTAAAATTATAGGTTCAAAATTATTTTTTATCTATCCAAATCACTTAGAGAGACGTTACCCAATTTTAGAAAGGAAAATAAAACAAAATAAATAAAAGATTCAAATTTCTAGCCGCACTTAGAGAGGTGCACCCAATTATCATCGCACGATATTATATGATAACTCAAGTATGAGTTCACTTATCTATGTTTAAATATTTTTTTAAAAACATAACACTACTATATATGATTTCAGGAGGGGAGCATGAGTTCACGTGAACCCGATGACCCCCTCCTGAATACGCCTCTGCACTTTATCATTATGAAATTGTTTCGTTTTGGTAATTAGAGTTGATATAATACATATTCAAAACTTGAAATTTATAAGTTTTACAGTAATCTTAAACTAATATTATAATAATAACAACTTAATTTACAATCATGACGGATTAAGATATGCAAAAAATTATTTATTACTATCTTATGCCGGACATGAGAATGTGAAATAAAAATACATATTATAGCAATGATAGAAATTACGTACATATATTAATTCAAGAAAAAAATATTCTTTAAAACTAAATATTTTTTATGTATAGAATAATAATTTTACTATTAATTACCACATAAACAATCCGTATTATCCATATAACTAGTAAGTGAACCAGACCATCCCTGTAACTAATTAGATATTGGTAGTTGGTTATGGACAAAATTTGATAACTTACACAATATTATACACTTAATTAACTTTTATATAATCAGGGAATGTAACTTAAATCCAAGCTAAAAACAGCTCATTACTGATGCTAATAACCTACTTAGTGTAGTTATAGGAAATTAATTAGCTATTATATAGACAATATATTGTTAAAGCCATCAGCCTTAATTAATTAGACGGCGCATAGGCCCTAGGGGACCAACTATATGAGTTCCTATTATAATGGTAGCATTATATTTATTTCGTATATTACTCTATTTTTTTATATGTCAGTCCTTATTAAAAATAGACGATTTTTAATATTTGTCATTTCACAAAATTAATGCATAAATGACATTATTCTTCCTATTTGACCTTTGAGAGTTATTAGCCTTGAAAGTATAAATTTGATCAACATAAGAAAACTAAATGATTAATTCATGTTTATTTGTCAATTTAATTAATCAAAATAAATTAATTTATGTTCATTTATTGAAAATTTGACTTCAAGAAAATATTAAATGAGGGTACAATGATAAACTTACATAGTTTTTTAAGAGACGTGGTAACATATAAATAGGAACGGAGGGAGTAATTTATTTTCAATTTCATCATTTATTATTTAGATATGTGAATATTTACATTATCAAGAAATCATATTAAATATGTATCATTTAATTATCTATAATGATAGTATAAAACATGAGTATTATATTATTGATGTGTTTGATTTTTTTCACGATATAATATGTCTTATATATATGCTTTCTAATTTGACTTAATATAATATATAATTAAAATAATTAAACGGTCATGTGTAAAGGTTTGAACTCTAATTTGTAATTAAAATAAAAAAGTTATGTTTGAACTCTTAATTAAAATAAAAAGTTAAGACATGCTTCTTTTCTTGACATAATAGTTATCCTAATTTGTCAAAAAGAGGGACAAAGAATATAATATATTACGCACGCCCGGCTACCCTTTAATTTATATCATATAATAAAATAAATAGAAAAAACAAGAAAGCAAAAAGTAATATACTTCCCTTTGTTGAGAAGCTAGTTTAAGAACTCACCTTTTGACATTTCCAAAGTTTGAAAAATGATGATCATTTTTGCATGGAAACGTGTATGAATATATACTATATTTTAGTGCAAAAAGATGACACTATAGTGAGAATGAGTAAAGTAAGCCTTTGTTACCATTGAAAATATTGTAGGGTTGGTGTTGAGATCCTTTTGAATTTTTAATTAAGAGATTTTGACCTTATTTATTTCTATTAAGATTAAATTAAATCAAAGATATTTAAATATAAATGTATATCTGAATGATTAAAATATTGTTATTAAATTTGAATATTGAATTGTTAAATTATTTGTTTTTTAATATTTAAATAGGCATAATTTATTTATTTTTAAATATAATAAATATACAATTCAAATATATATATATATATAATAAAATTATTATTTGTAAAAAAAAGGAAAGAAATATTTATGTTTCGCTAATGATGATGAAGATGATTTGTTGTGGTGGTGATAGTGATAATTGTGATGATGAATATAGTTAATGTTGTAGTGACTGAAGCGATAGTAATGGTTGATATTTGATGGTAGAGTTAGTTGATGTTAGTAGTTGACAGAATTAGCGACTAACTAAGAATGTGTGTTCGTGGAACGAATAAGGTGTTTGTGATTGTCAATGGTGTGCAAGCTATTTTGATGGTGGAGGTGATTGGTAGTAGGAATTGGTGTCGTAATAACGGCAATGAACATAATTACAATGATGGACTGGTGAATATAATATATAGCGACTAACATTAATAGTGGTTGAAAGCATTGGTGGTTGTTACTGGTGATTTTGATAATAGAGATGGTTGGCTGACATGATTGGTAGTTGGGGACGGTGATGGTGGTCGAAAGTGATGGTTATAATAGAGGTGTTTAGTGATGGTGATCAATATTATAGACAAAGTGGTGAAAAAAATTATTCACACAAAATATCTCCTTTTAAAAAAAAAGATGTTAATGACTAATAAGATCTAACCAAATATGTGTGCTTAAATTTTAATATTACACTTATAATCTAAAATCTAAATTGTTCAAATTCAGATTTCCACTAAATACAAATAAACAAGGACTTAGATTTGGAGTCGAGAAAGTAAAAGATTTCTTACCAAACATATTAAATCCCTCATAATGAATTTACTTATTATGAATTAAAATTAATCTGCTAATATTTTTATCGATTAAATATCTTTTAAATATCAAATAATTTAAAAAAAAGATAATAAACTTATCTCTAGCTTAATTCAACTAAGACATATTCATTCTTATCATATCATATCGTATCGTATCGTAGTTATCAATTCCTAAATCTTGATAAAATTGAAAAGATAGAACAACAACAAATGTGAAAACAATGAAGATAGTGTAAGAAATTGTAGAAGTGAGAAGTCATGAAATACGGCTTAGTTGAAGACTGTTCTAACTCCAATAGAATAACAAACACACACGTACTAACGTGAATCCATGACTTTCCGTTTTTCTTTTCTTCCTCTTTACTACAGCATGCATGGTGGGGCCTTTATCTTGTCTTCTTTTAATTTATACTCTACTAATGGGGAGGTGGAAAAACAAATAAAAAAGGAAGATTAGGTGGCATGTGACATGACATTTATCTCATTTAAATATTAGGTTATGTGAGATTTTATTAGTTACTATACTATGGTATACTAATAAAAAAAGAGATATTCTTAGAGATAATCTAATTACTTGGTATAATATTCTATGACAAGTTTTTAAATGTTTTTTGTAATATATACATATATGAAAGTTTTGTGTATTGTTGTATATCAGATGTATAATAATGTTGTATACCGAATTGTATTTTGGGCTAAAGATTTATAATAGAGGAAATTTAAAAATAGTAAACACTAGAGACATAATCAGGCTCCTAAGCTAATATTTGTCTAATTACGATTTGTAGTTACATGTTAAAAGGAGTAGAGAGGCGAGCGAGATTGGGAGAGAGGAGAGAGGGACGATCGAGATCTAGGAGAAGAAAGAGAGAGGCGAGAGAAATACAGTTGATCTGTATATCTAATCGATAATTGTATCACAAATATTATTGATTTGTATATTAAAAAAACTAGCTACCGGAAAGAGTAGAGAAGCGAGCGAGATCGGAAGAGGGGGGAGAGAGGTGAGCGAGATCTGGGAGAAAGAGGCAAGAGATATACAATTGATATGTATATCTGAAAGATAATTGTATATATGATCAATAATTGTATCATGAATACAATTGGTTTGTATCAATGAATATAATTGAGTCCAGACTATTGTATTCATTATCGTTGATGCAAATAAATTGTATCAAGTATATTAACGAATACAATTTGTATCCAAATGCAATTTGTATCAATGATACAATTGTATCAACAAATATAATTGTATTATTGTTGTAATTCGTAACAAATTATATTTGTATTCATTTGTTGTCTTGTATATTGTATTTATGTGTTACCACGTGTGTTTGTGTTATCATTTATATTTATATCATCGACTGTTACCATTTGTATTGTATCATTGACAATACATTTTTATTTGTATCATAAACTATTATCATTTGTATTATATAGAGGGGGAGAGTAAAAAGCAATAGAGAGAGGACAGAGAGAGGAGAGAGAAGCGAGGTATGGAGAAGAAAAAAAATGCTATAAGACCCTACTATAGCTAGGAATAATAATTCCTTTATACTATTGTTGTATATAGTAAAGAACTATCAAAAGTAATGTCTTGGAGTCAAACTTTTATAAAGTTAAAAATGCAAAAAAATATAAACTACAATTTCAAAATCTAGTGACATGAATACAAAGCTTCTAGAATAACTTGAACATGATTCAAAAATACTACAAACTGCCTGAAAGATAGACATGACTACCATAAAGATAGATAAGTTTGGATATTGCGAAACAACTAATGAACTACCTCATATACACATGACAATCATTATACGTTAAGTATAATTGAGGATATAAAGTTAAACATGAACTCAAGCTTTTAGAGGATTGAGAATAAAGGATCGGATAACTAGCTATTGGAGTAGAGTATAATGTTTAGGGTATTGGCGAGTAAAAATACCCTCATGTTATTGATGAATTCTTTCTGCGAGTGATTGAATTTCTACGTAGAGCTATTGTTAAGTCTTAATAGGTATAATTCTTGATGCTCACAGATTGCATGAACTTTTTGTCCATATGAATTATGTGTACCATTAGCATGTACTGGTTTAGGTCTGTTCCATCATGTGCGAAGTGAAAGATATTGAATATTGAATTTGGATCGTAAATGATCTAAATTGACTCGATCGAACTCGTTTAGAAGAAAATAAAAATTAAAGAAGTTGCTAGAGATCATAGGTTTCAGTTTTTTGTGGAAAGTTAACTCCCTCCCATGTAGCCTGTCACGTTCCTGGTTCTCAACTCTATTAAAAGAGAATGAGGGCTTCTCTTTGAACAGAAAAAAATGAAAAAATTATCTAAATATACATTTTATTTTTTTATAGTCTCTAAAATTTCTTATCATTTTAAAAAAATTTAAAAATTTCCTCTCGGATACATCACTTCCCTCTCGCTGATACATCCCTATCTCCCTCTCGGATACATCCCTCTCCTGTGTATTTGGATCTCTATCCACTCTCTGATACATCCCTTCCCTATGTATCTGGATGTTTGTTGATGTATCCGGAAATCCAGTGATATATTCAAAATCCATAAATTTTAAGAGATTTTTGTAATTTAAAAAAAAGTATGGAAATAATGTAATTAGCTCTTAATAACTTGAGATTTATGTAAATTATATATATATATATATAATCCTCTTCTCCCTTTTTCTCAAAAGAAAAACACACATGACATTTAGCTAGTGAAATCAAAATTTTGTTTCCTAGTGAAATAAAATTGGCTTGGTGCGATTCTTCATGGGATAGATATCAATATCTTTTGTTATTGTTAACAATTTAACATACACGGTTAAATTAGGTCTTTGGTCTAACTCACATCCTAAAAGCTAGCTCAAAGGAAAGAAGATTGTTCAAGTCTTATAAGGAGTCTACCTATCTCATTAACCACCACCAATGTGTGACTTTTGTCATTTTCTAACACCTTCACCTCACATTTGGTGCTTAAGATCTAGTGCATGAACAATTTCAATTTCGGGCCTAACATTAAGTGACTCTGATACAATGTTAAATTAAATCTTGGACCTAACTCACATCCCAAATACTAACTCCGGAGTTTAAGAAAGTAGGGAAGACTTTTAAAACTTGTGGTCCAAAATGAATGATAGAAATTTGTATGACTGTAAATCATTTCATTAAAGGTAAAATAGACATTTTATAGTTAAATTATTACTTAATATAGAAATGTGTCATTCTTTTTGGGACTGACTAAAAAGGAAAGTAAGTCACATAAATTGAGACAGAGGGGTATCTTTTCTTGATTTGTGCAAAATGACGAGTAAAAAAATAAAATTGAACAAGTTAAAAAACCAGAAGAGTACTCATAGTTTGTATATAAAAGGAAATAATTGACATATAAATCATGACGAGTACAAATATTTTAGCCACATAGCTATTACGTTGAGAAAAAAATTGTAGGATCAAGGAAGTTTGGATAAATCTCCCTTGATCGTAAAAAAACATTTCTTATAATATTTATATATGGTTTATATATATATAATTTTTTTTTAAAATTATATATTATTTTTTATATTTTAAATCCTTTTTAGTAAAAATTGTGACTTCACGACTTCACCACTATTTCCAACTTAAGGCATTAATTATAGAAATACTAAAATAATACTAAAAAGACATTCAAGAAATTAATTAAAATTACGATGTTTGCAGTTCTTGAACCTTCGTAGTCGGAAAACATCGATTTTTTAATAATATTTATATATTGTTTATATATGGTAAATATATCTTTATTTATGTATATACAGTACATATAGAATTTTTTTTTGAAAAAATGTGTATAACTTTTTATATTTCATAGTAAAAATCGTGACTTCACGGCTTCACCACTATTTCCAAACTTAAGATATTAATTATAGAAATACTAAAAAGACATTCAAGAAATTAATTTTTTTAAAAACTCAGAAGAAATTAATTAATTAAAATTACGGTATTTACAGTCCTTGAACCTTCGTAGTTGGTAAACATTGATTTTGTTCTAACTTTGGCTAATTAATTTGTTTTTCTCGAGTCAATTGAATATTATACCGTGTGTAATAATTATGATACTTTTTGTTTAACATGCTAGAAAATAAATAGAATTTTTTTTTGTAGTATTAATCTAGAAATAGTACTATTTGCCTTCTATTCATATTATATTATATGATATTTTTAGCTTGTACATTTTAGTTTGAAATAAATATTTTTTTAAATTAAAAAAAATATTAATTATTTTTCTTCAAATTACCTTTACTTAGATAAGTAGATTTTCACCTAATCAAGAAAATATTAAATAGGTCCTATAATTTAAATAAAGGTCAGACAGTAAAATCACTTTTACTTTTTAACATATGAATGAATATCGTAAGGGATATATTCAAAAATGATAATAATTATATAATTAATTATGAATATTAGCACTAAGCTAAATAATTGATTTTTACTTTATCTGATACAACGAATCGGACACTTGAAATGAATTGGGGCCCGGCTACAACTATAGTACTAGCTTAAATTCATTATTGAAACACATAAATTTCAATCTTGAATCAATGTCATAATACATGAATATTTTGTTAATTTAAATGTGTCGGAGCTCGATCAATAAAGCATATGTATTGGTCAAAATACATATTCAACACGTGGATAACTTAGAAGACAACTCATGACAAAATAAGTGTATTTAGATTCACTTTAACAAAAATCACCCTGACATAAATTCAAAATTATGCGTGAGTGATATCCTCCGGGCATGTTTTGAGTAGCTCTAAATTTAGTACATCAGTAATAGGGTGGTCTTACCTTAGAGTAAAGTGTCCGATAGGTTATCAATTACCAGATTCAATAAGCTTAATCAAATAATTGGTCCCAAAAAAATTGGGATTCACCACGGGAGTTAGGTATTCACTTATGTAATAGACGCACTAAAAACAATTGAACGCGCAAAAAATATTATTTAAGGTTAGATTACAAATAGGAGAAACTATATAACTATACATACTTCACTATCATATAAATTATTATTATCTATACTTTTAAAATATTGTGTATCTTACCACTAATTAAGAGCTTCCTATCATATATTGAGAAAGATACATTTAGATACATGTATTTTTGTTCCCAGATATACTAAAACAGGGCGAGCAAAATTTTGTTATGTATCATAAATACATGTGAATCACATGACTATATACATGTGAATCACACCAGATACATAGAAAGGTGGCGAGCGAGATTTGTTATATATCTCAGATATATGTGAATCCACTTGGATACAATGTATCTAGAACAAATTTGACCTTATGTATCCTGAGATACATGTATATGGACGTAATTGAATGTATCTTGACACACCAAAATCTGATAAGATACGTAATGTTGTAAATTATAGTATATCTAAGTAATTAATTCCTAAACTAGTAGAATTTATGTAAATTTCTCTTGTAATATAACCCTCTCGTTAACTTGTATATCCTATTTTTAATCATTTCTACTATACTTGATGTGGAATAAGTTGTACTCTCATTAAAAATATCCTCTTCTCCATACACTATTCACGAACCGCCCCACCTAAAGTTTTGTTAAAGAAGAAGGAACTAGGAAGTGTGGCGTTTTAACTTTATTGCCTAACGCTAACAATAATAATAATAATATAACATTTGAATGAAATTTCTTTCTAGATACCGACCCACCCCTCTAAATGTCTCTTTTTTAGATTTTACCACCATGATCACAACACGTATATCCAAAAAAAAAATCTCTATTGTAATGATTTATACCCAATGAGTGCTAAATTTGGGGCATTTCCAATAATTAGCTTGGCTATCATATTTTCCTTATTATTCTCTCTACATTTGTTGTTGGGCTTTAACCTTTTGGCAATTACAACTATTAATATATATTTTAGGAAAAACTACCTACCATATATATTATTGTTGTTTGTACCTTCAGAATATTATATATCTTACCATACTAATTAAGAGCTTCTTACATATCTTACACAAAGATACATACATTTTTGCTATCATATATATAAAAATAGGGAGAGAGGCGACCGAGATTGGGGAGGGAGGCGAGCGGGATTCGTATGTATCCCAGAGACATGTGAATCACACACACTAAATACATGTATCTGTATGTATCTGGAGTGATTCACATGTATCTGGAATACCGATATATGAGAGTGGCGAGCGAGATGGGAGAGAGGCGAGGGAGGCGAGCGAGGTTTGTTATGTATCTCAGATACATGCGAATCTACTTGGATACAATGTATCTAGAACAAATTACACCTAAATTTGACTCCATGAATCCGAGATACATGTATCTGGATGTATCTTGAGGCACCAAAATCTGGTAAGATACATAATATTACAAACTAGAGTGTATCTAAGTAATTAACTCCTAAACTAATGAAATTTATATAGGTAAATTCCCCATTTTACTCTAATAACACCATCATCTACTACTCTTTGTGTTTCTAATAAACACAAATCATTGCACACGTGATTAAGAAAAGAAAACAAATCAAACAGATAATAAGGAGGATGTTTTTAATTTCTCTTATTTTAACTACGCTGAATATATTAGCAGATTTCTTTTATTTATTTCTAAATGAATTATAACATGTTTCAATTGAACACTTAAAGATATGATAAATCGTTTTTATTAAACACATCTGACTCATAATTTAAAAAGGTTTATGTATATTCCCAAGCGCTCATTGTATAGATATTAGATAAGGAGATAATATCTCAAATGGTCACTCAAATGGTCACTCAACTATGGATAACTTTCTCAGAAAGTCACTTAACTTTGTTTTATAACTCAAAAGTCACTTAACTTTGTTTTATAACTCAAAAGTCACTCAACTATGTGTAATAATCTTAGAAAGTCACTCAACTATTGATATTTCATATAGAAAGTCACTCAACCAATTTAAATAATTTTTTCATTAAATTTTTTTGACATGAGATTTTTATTTTATACTAAATTTTTAAAAAGTAAAAAAGTGTCCTTTTTAATCATTTTATTGATGCACCCCACCACAATTATATGAATCAAATTTATATTCATCAAGACCTTTTTATTTTAGATGCATTTAAAATAATATTTAAAGTAATCACTCAAATATGACGACATAATTTGCTACTCTAATTTCTCTCATATAAGTAAGAAACATTGGAATCTTCGTTATTGTCTCACTACTGTTCAAAGGTTGACATAATTAATTGATTACCCAATTATAAGCTAATTTTCTTATATAAAATACGTAACTAAGTTGTTTGTTTTTGTATTTATATTGGAACTTTAGATACAATTTTTTTTATTAACTATTATTCAATTTTATTGTATTATATATATTACTTAATTTTAGTGGGACGCGTCAATAAAATGATCGCAATGGGAATTCTTTTATATCTTAAAAATTTAGCTTAAAATAAAATTTTAATGTCAACAAAATATAATGAAAAAATTATTTAAATTGGTTGAGTGACGTTATATGTTAAATACCAATAGTTGAGTGATTTTCTAAGATAACTACACATAGTTGAGTGACTTTTGAGTTATAAAACAAAGCTGAGTGACTTTCTGAGAAAACTACTCATAGTTGAGTGACTTTATGAAAAAGTTATTTATAGTTGAGTGACCATTTGAGATATTATCTCTTAGATAAGTTGATCATGACATAAAATATGTTTCCTCTTTTAATTAACGATGTCAATTGAAGCCGGCCTGATGATTTACAGCATAATGAGGTTAAATGTGTATAAGTAAAGAAGATGAGATATTTCAAATAATTATCTTTTCATGCAATAGACGCTTGAGAACGTACACAGAAGTTTTTCCTAAATTTTGAGTTAAAAATGTCTAAGTAGGCGTTTGGCCATGCGATACCATATCACGATATGAAATCGTGAGATGAAATCAGCGTTTGGACATGTGATTTTACGCTGATTTCATCTCATGATTCCATATCATGTGATGTGATTTCATATTCTCCAAAAACTATGATATGGGAATTCCATATCATGATTTGAGATATTTTTAATACAAAAATTGATCCACAAGTTTATATTTGTTAAAACAACCCCACATGTATATCTACTAACCATTTATTTCATATGTAAATAAAATTTATAATAACATCATTATTTTTTAAAATTTATTATTCTCACCAACGTATAGTCACTTTAACTCACACCAACCGATTGTTGAGTAATAAATTTGTTCTCTTCATTTTCCAACACCTAATTTATTACTTCTACCATTTTGTATTTAATACAACTCAAAGTAACAATGTTGGTTCGTTTTCTCGGTCACATGATCGAGAAATGCAAGTTCAACGTGAGGAAATTGTCTGTACTATGTGGGAGGGTTATATTAAAGACTAGTACACTACAATTTATGTTCAATTTTTTTTTATTGAATTAAAGTTAGATGAAACAGTTACTTAAGTGGAGAACAAATAGCTTTGTAATAATTTATTATGCGATTTTATAAATTTTTGTTTACTTGGTAAGATTGAATAAACAATTGAGGCTATTTTAATAGTTTTACAACTTATGAGATTTTCATGTTTATGAGAAAATATACAACACAAAAATTTCATATCGCATGTCCAAACAAAACTTCAATTTCATCTCATAATTCCATATTATGATATCATATCATGATTCCATATCATGATACCATATCGCATGGCCAAACGAGTAAATATTTAATTATGTGTTCAGATGCCCAATCAAAATAAATGGTAATTCGTGTGTTTGAATATATTGTTGCCATATTCAGACTTTTTAACTACTTTATCAATAGTTTCGAGGAAGAGGGTTGCACGGGTTCTGGAACAAAAAGGTGTAAATGAAACAATATAATCAACATGAAACTATTATTATTAATTAAAGGTGATGAATAAAATTAGTGTTTGTTAATGATTTCACACTGTTTATCATTTATACAGATTTACAAACAATACTGTGATGATTAGTAATTATGAGATGTTAAAATTTAAAAAATTTAATACTTGAAATAAATTTAATTTAGTACGCTAACAAAAGAAGAACATGATCTCCAAGTTTTTACTTTTCACAAATCTTATAAATGTCTCCCACGATAAATATTTACATATTATCATTTATATTAATAAATTAATTGTACTTGTAAATATCTGTCAAAACAAACAATATTTAAGATCAGAAATTTATATTACACCAAATATGTTTTCTTTAGTGAATTTTTTTGACCAACTCTCTTATTATAACTAATTAATTAATATTATAATTGTTTTTGCGATTACAATTCTTTTTATGTGATCAAAGTTATAACATGATCAAGTAGATGAAATTCAGAAAGCCACTTATTTATATTACGATTAGCTATACTACTACTTTTTCTCTTTTGATTACAAAATTAGTAAAAGTTGAGTTATAATATAAAAATAGAAAAATGACACAAATTAAGTATAGCATATAGTGTTGAAGGAAAGATAAATAGAAAATTTCAAATCAAGTTTTTGAAATTAAAGATGTTACCATCCAAAATACAAGTCGTGAAGACACTTATACTTAAATCAATAAGCGAAATCTAATTTCAATTTTAATCCATTAATCACAATTAAGTGAAAGATAAAAAAACAACAATAATCATAACTAAGTCTGTTAATTGTAGAAATCGGAATGAAGAAACTATACCCCCAAAATCTAGAGTTGAGTATACACGGTTAAAATAAGATAATATAAATGTCTAGAATAAAAAAATAAAAAATAAAAAAAAAGTTCACTCCATAGCATCTTGAAAACAGCTCCAGACTCAAACTCATCTACAAAGTGTAACAAATACAAAAAGTATGTATGCAATAAGTTTTATTGACTGATATTGTTGAAGAAGTGACAAGATTTGATTGTTGAAAACGCTTGCATTAATATTAAATAAGTATAAGCATTTGCAACAATAATAATAAGCAGAAATAAAGGTTAAATATCTCAAGTTCAATAATTAAAGTTTACATAAGTTATAAATTATGCAATTAAGCAGGTCAAATAAAAATGAGTATATACAATGTAATATAACGGTCATGTATGATATCGATATACACATAGTCCAATAAGAGTGTCTGGAAGCTATGAACCATGGAGGACTTGAAAAGTTCATATGCTCAATTAAAATTATATTAGTCCAAATCACATTAGGCTATGAATCATATTAAACGAACAATCCATGCCATAATACCATCACTCCATTCGAATCAAATCAATTTATATCACATCAGGCTATAAATCATATCAACTAGGGGTGTACATGGCCGGGTTGGTTCGGGTTTTTCAAATATCAAACCAAACCATTTGTGTCGGATTTTTAAATTTATAAACCAAACCAAACCAATAAAACTCGGATATTTTCGGGTTTTTTCGGTAAAATATTCATACAAACATATAATTTACTTGTACTTCAAATATTTCTTTAGTCTACCAAAATACAACTATCTAAGGTGTTTCTTAAGAAAATAACACAAAATATGATATGATTAATGACACTAAAATATCAAACAAAAATAATAATAATGAAATCGCGTAAAATAAATATTGCAATTAATTAACAAGTAATAATGAAAATGATCATAATTTAAAAGTGCTAAATCATGCTAAAATAAGTTTAATAAGTATTAGTTACATGACTAAATATTAAAGAAAATTAAAATTAGATTATGTATTTTAATTGTCTAAACCAATGTAAAATTAAAGAACAAATATTCAATATTATTGTCATTCTTAGTGTTGAATTGATTTTCTTTTTTCATTAATATTAATTTGATTTTGATTTAAGCTTTATTATAATTACCAACATCTAATCTTTATTGGACCATTCAGCATTCTAAGTTTCAAACTTGAAATAATATATTAAAAGATAAAAACTATGAAAAAGTATAAGAAATATTTAAAAATTATATCAAAGTAGGGTTGATTTTTTTTAGTTAAAACCAAACCAACCTAAATATAGTCGGGTTTTTTTTCCAATACCAAACCACTAGTCGATTTTTTTTTTCCGATTTGACTCGATTTGCGGTTTGGTTCGATTTTGTACACCCCTAATATCAACCATCCGAACAAGATCAAAACATCATCACTCTACTTGGAATATTTTTTAATCGGACACTCTCATTCTTATTTAGAATGGGAAGATATTTCAGTTCGTGAATGAGTCTTATTAGTTTTCCCCTGAGAGAAGGCTCCCTACTGAAAGGTGAGAACCCCGATCTCATGGATGAAGGCTAACATTTTCTATTGGAATAGAGGGATGTGCAGGGCTACCTCTGCCCAACTCTTACAACAGGCTGGCTTCGACAGATGTCAGGCAACAACCTGCTAACCCTAAGTTTGCTAGTACCTTGGTCACATCTAAGAGGTTGTTTGGTCCTCCAACTCTCAGTTTTATATATATTGGTTGATCAATAGATATTTGGTGGTCTTCACAACGATTGGTTTATATGTATCATGCAAATGTCCAACACTTAGGTAGCGGTTGATTATCCTGACCTGGAGTTGGAGCCGACGAGGACATGCATGTATATGACTAATTATGTGAAAGTGCGTTTGTCACATAAATACATGAAGCATATGTATTGTGTAAAAAAATTATAATTAGTCAGTTTCCATTATCACAAGTGTGCAACATATTCATAGTGATGTATGTATCTCTAAGGGACTAATTTAATCAGAAAAATCATTATCCAACTTCACTTATATCATGTATTAGCTTTCACAATTTAACTCAGATAGAGTGTTGCATAAACCATCTAATTAAAGAATAAGCTAAACACGCATACATGACAATCGGTACCAGATAGGTATTCATCACCTCACCTATCAAAACTAAGTTCGAGATCGTTTATCTTAAATGTTGACTTTGATCAATTTTTTATTTTTAAATTTCTAGCTCTTTTTATTTTCTTATCCGATATATATATATATATATTCAATTGCCTCAGAAATTATGTCACTATCCTCACAAGTCATATATTACATGTTAAATCTACGAGAATGATCATTTAGGAAAAGTAAATTTTAATACTTAAAACGATCGGATAAGTTGTTACAAAATAATAATTACTACTCTTATGTTAAATTTTGTCATTGATAGTCTAATTGGAGAGAAAGGATTGTTTATTTCAATTTATACCTATTTAAAAGAAAAGTGTGAGAAAAAATAATAATTTAGTGGAGTAAAATAAATAAAGTAATTTAGTATAATTAAGAAGTATGTATACTATCTAAGAAAGGTCAATAAGCAAGCAACTCTCCGTCAATATGACTGCTTATAAATTGAGTCCATTATATTAGAGTCAATAAGCAAGCAACTCTCCGTCAACATGGCTGCTTACAAATTGGGCCCATTATACTAGTGTAGTTTTGTAATTACAATAAATTGCTGCAGTTTCATTGGTTAAGACAAGAACTTGATGTAGCTCTTTTCATTTTTTGAAAATTTTCTGACAATTTTATCCTCGGCTTATCTTATATATGTGCTAATGTGGTAGAGTAGATGACGTGTCCCATCCAACTTTTTCTCTTTACGTTAGGCTTCAACAAAACAATTCTAAATATAGAAGATCACTCTCAGCATGACTTTTTATTTTTATTTTTTGGTAAAATGAAATTTATTTTATTTGAAAATTTAATTTTATGTTATGTTTTGATTTAAAAAAAATAACTTATTGCTTATTTTCTAGCTCACTTTTAAAATAGCAATGTATTCAAATATGAATATTATCCACTTATTACACGGTGGAGGATTTATTCAATGCGCACGAAGTGCTCATCACAGAGTGTTCACCTGAAAGGCAGATGTTGTGGCAGAGGTTGTAGCGGCTACGGGTTATCCTGGGATTCCAAATAAAATAAAAACAATATATAACTAATTTCTATAAAAGTTAATATGTGTGCTTCCCGCAATTTAATTTGAGTTTAGGGATACTTTTGTCATTAATCAATTTTTAACTTTATTATTTTATTTATCTATTTTAATAAATCAAGATAAGTTTATTAATTTTGTTTAATATTATTTCTATCATTAAATAACTTTATAAAGTAATAGTAGTCAAATTAACATTTTCAAAATATAATTAATAAAATAAACTCTTAATAAAATTGATTTTTCTTCAAATAAATAGTAAATTAATAAAATAAACTCTTAAATTTTTTGAACTTTAACTTTTAGGTAAAAATTTTGACCAACAAAATTATGAACTTTTTTATAATAAAATAAATCAACATTTTAAATATTTAACATACTAGTATGGTATATAAGAGTACATATGATATATACGTATTATATATAATATACACAGGGAATATATATATATATACACACTCGTATATAATATCAGAAAATAGTATACATTGTGAGGTATATATAGTGTATCTTAGGTTTAATTGTCAAATTAGCAAAAGTTAGTACAAGAAGTATATCATAGTTTGGGCTTTCCGAAATAATATGTAAAGAATAGGAAACTTACCTAAATATATCATATTTAGAAAATATTTTTCATTTATAGCTATATAATTTCAATGCATTTATATTGCATGTATAATTCACTTTTAATATAAAGTGCAGATTTTCTACTAAAACAAGCCTCATTCATTTTAAGACACTTATAATACATCTATATTGCATGCAAAAATTATTTTTATACATAGTATAATACATCTATATTACATGCATAATTTGATTTTAATACATAGTATATTTTTTTAATCAAAACAAGTATAATACATTTGTAATACATATATATTGCATATATAATTCACTTTTAATACATAATACAATTGTTATAGATGGTAAGTATTTTTTAAATTTGTTATATCAAGATAATAACTAAAAATATGTTTAAAGCAATAAATATTTTATAAAAAAAAAACCTCAAAAAGATAATTATCCCATGTGTGTACCTCATTTCTTGATTTCAGCTTTAAAACAAAGAGTAAATTTTAGGTTAAGCAAACATAAATATCATATTTGTATGCTATAGTTATAGTTTGTATAATTGCGCTCCATAGCAAACTTTATGTTTGCTATGAAGCATCAGATTTGTATAAATCGCTGGCAGCCTTTCATTTGTATAAATCACTGGCAGCCTCTCATTTGTATAACTCGCTGGTAGCCTCTCGTTTGTATAAATCGTTGGCAGCCTCTCAATTCAATTTTATGTGTTTGTATATCTACATAAAATTTGAATTTGTATACAATTGAATCGAAATAAAATATTTGTATATCAAATCTCTCTCTCGCTTTATACAACACAAATTATACATTGTAATTTGTATAATCTATGTTTGTATAAAGCGAGAAAGAGAGAAAGGCAAAAGAGAACTGGGCAGGGGAAGATCTGTATTTGTATAATTATAAGTGTATAGGACGAAAATATATGTATTTGTATTTGTATTTGTATATACAATTTTCTCTCGCTTTATACAAACACAAACACATTTTATACATTTGTGTTTGTATAAAGTGAGAGAGGCGAGGGAGAGACCGGCGAGCGAGAAATCTGGGGAGAGAGGCGAATGACAACTGTTTGCTACGGGTTACAATTAAATCAAACTGTGGTTATAGCATTTAATTTGAATTAATAGTTTGGTATTTTATATAATTTTCCTTAAAACAAAATTAGTCAGGCCAACTACATTTTGGGCCAATTAATGGATTTTTGCATTCTGGGTTATTACTTTTATTGAAAAAATGTTTGGGGCCCAACAACCAGTTGTTGAAGGAAAAATCACACCACATCGACATTTAAAATCCTATCTTGCCATGCATAAAGATACTTTTTATTATTTATCAAACATAATTTATATTACAAAATGTAATAGATAGGGCTAAGAATATATGCACAGTTTTAATTTTTAGGCTTCACAATATCCGTAAAATCATAATATCATCAATATGTATCTCTAGTCCCAAAGGGAATAAAATCGCAATTCCAAAAATGTTACAAGCAACCTTTAGTCTGACTGCGACACAAGACACTTCTAGGCAACTCCAAAGGTGATAATCATATATTGCTATAAAATCAAACTCCCACAATGTATTACTTTCGAATAATTAAAAGGGCTTAGTTTGTTGGAAAACTTTAAATAATTCATCCAAGATCGCAAGTAAATCCCTAGACATAGATATCAATATATATATAAAAAAAGAAATAGAACTAATCTTTTTCCATTGCAATAACTTGATTGAAGAAGACAAGATCTTCTAAAGCTTGAAGAAGTGCTTTTTTAGTTGTTCTTTTCTGAGATGGAGGGAGAAGAGAAAAACAACATTCTTCTAGTTTAGGGATCATGTTTATTTAAAGATTCTGAGATGCATTTCACGTTGAAAATGTACCTTTTCAATAAGTCACCATCAGACTTAAGAAAAGGTCCATGAGTTTTTTAAGTTAACTAAAATAAACTCATATTAATAGATATTTACTTTTAAGGCTCAAAACTTTAATACTTTATTAGATCATACAATGAACTTATTTAACGACAACATATCTATGTATAAATATATTAATACGTGAGTGCTCAAAATAGAAAATACTAACATAATTTGCTAAGATACATAATATTTTTATTTTAAAAAATTATATCTTAATAGTGTCATGTTACCTCGGAAAATTGCTAATGACCGTCAGAAGGAACTGAGAAGTTTTTTTTTTTTTTTTTTTAAATGGAAGCTTGATCTAACATTTGATCATAGATTTTGGGAATAGTTTCACAAATTTACCTTCAAATATCTGTTTGGCCATGAAGTTTGATCAAATTTTATCTTCAAATATCATCAAGACCTAGATTTTAGTGACTTTAACTCACAAAATTTTATTTTATTTTTAAGTAAAATGCTTGTTCAAACACAAATTTAAATATAAAAAATCATAACTTCAGACTCATTTAGCCATAGATATTGCAAGAACTTTTTGGAAATAATTTTGACAATTTGTTTGGTCATAAAATTTGTTTAGTTTTGAAAAAAAACATTGGCAAAAATTCCAAAACGTACAAAAAAGTGATCTTTGGCCCAAAAATAATTGTTGAGTTCTTTTAAAATTTAAAAATTTACTCCGAGCTTTTATATGTTATTTAAAAAATTCATCTATTTATGACTCAAATTAATTCTATTTATCATTTTTCCTCATTAAACGGACTCCTAATATGAAAATGCATACTTGTTGGGAAGAATTTTTTCCGTAGAATATGAAAATATTATATTAAAGAATAACTAGTTACTATCGTTGTTATTATTTATTTATTTTTGCATCGATAGATCTTTGTAACTAATTGTTATTTGATGAATTGTAGTAGCTGGTAATTGTTTCATTAGTAGTTTTTATTAAAATATCGTGTTATGATTTTTGGATAGTCGATTACCCGTTCATATAAAAATGATAATTTTGTGCTAATCTTATTCTTATGTGTATTTTTTTAATATAGTTTTTAGAACTTATGAAAATTCCCAATAAATCAGAATTGGACAAATGAAACAACACAATTGAATTTGGATGTCCTAGACATTTATGCCAAACCTCATTCTTAGTAGTGGTAGAAGCAAAAGCTAGAACATGAGGAATAGAAAAGTGTATAGGAAACAATCTTCCAACTTTAGGCCCCTTCGCGATTATCGTCCCCAACACCTGATCCTGCACAAGGCAACCATTACGAGAAAATTTCACATCACAATTGTTATCTACCTATTGGCCAACTGAAATAAGACTAGTGGAGAGCTTTGGTGATACAAAAATATTCTTGAAAGTTTCAGTAATATCCCCAACCTTGGTAATGGGTAAATTACTACCATTGGCAACCTGAATTTGTGTTGGACCATTATACTCACAGATGTTTTTGAGTATATTAGTTGAGTTGGTCATATGATTGGAAGCGCCAGAATCAACAAGCCAAAATTTAGATATTACCTCATTACCTTGTAGCCCCAAAGCTGAAAATGCTGACAAGATCATTTGTTGTACCATTTCAGGAGTAAGAACTT
>JAJONR010004086.1:0-73569 GCA_029582245.1 Solanum etuberosum
CCTTTAACGTCCCAATGGGACAATATGAGTGGAATGTTATGCCTTTTGGGTTAAAAAATGCCCCTTCTGAATTTCAAAAAATTATGAATGATATTTTTAACCCTTTTAGCAATTTTATCATTGTATATATAGATGATATTTTAGTATTCTCAAAAACCTTAGAAATGCATTTTAAACATCTTGATCTATTTAAGAAAATTATTATTCAAAATGGTTTGGTTATATCTAGACCAAAAATGCATATTTTTCAAACCAATGTTAGATTCTTAGGTCATAATATTGAAAAAGGAAAAATTATTCCCATTCAAAGAAGTATTGAGTTTGCCTCTAAATTTCCTGACGTTATTACTGATAAAACCCAGCTTCAACGATTCTTGGGAAGTTTAAATTACATTTCTCCTTTTATAAAGGATCTAGCTAAAGACACGGCTATATTATATGATAGACTAAGAAAAAGTCCTAATGCTTGGACTGATAACCATACAAAAGCAGTCAAGCACATTAAGACAAAGGTTAATAACCTACCATGTCTCACTTTGGCCAATCCGAATTGGCAAAAGATAGTGGAGACAAATGCCTCTGATATTGGCTATGGGGGAATTTTAAAACAAATTTTTCCTGCTGAAAGGCAAGAATACCTCATACAATTCTATTCTGGAAAATGGAATAATAGTCAGAAAAATTATGCTACGGTAGCTAAAGAAATTTTGGCTATAGTCAAAAGTGTTTTAAAATTCCAGGGGGACTTATATAATCAAAAGTTTATCATAAAAACTGATTGTCAATCAGCTAAATTCATCTTTAATAAAGATGTAAAACATGATGTTTCTAAACAAATGTTTGCAAGATGGCAAGCTTTATTAGCACCTTTCGATTTTGAAATACATTATAAAAAGGGAATAGATAATAGTCTTCCCGATTTTCTTACTAGAGAATATTTGAGTTAATAATTCTTTATTTCCTGAATACAGGATAATGCGGCCATCTGGAAGTTCTTCCTCTAATAGAGGAAGAGGAAGAGGAAGAGGAAGAGGAAGAGGAAAAGTACCCATGAGCAGAAACAATATTTTGGCTTAGTTAGGAAACCAGAGACTAATAGCCTCAAACATTGCAGGAACTTCTACAGGTATATCGGGAATTAATACCGAATACCCAATGTATAAAGAATTCATGAATTTTATACAATCAAGGCAACCTCAGAACAATGCACCACCGTCATATTCTGCAGTCGTCAACGACGAAGCAAGTGAAAACATTGAGGTATATGATAAGACTAAGAAAGATGAAGTAATACTTCTTCTTGAGCCAAGAGATTTACAATGGAGAGAGGATCCTTGGCAAATCATGACGAGATATTTTGATACGGCATCATATGTTGTTCCAACATACAAATACAGAATGCATTATGAGATTATACTCTCATCCATTGGGTCTGCTGAATTCCAGCATTTTTACCCAGCAAATACTAAGAAAGTTTATAAATTTTCAAAAATTATTATAAAAAAAGATATTTACCCCAGAAGAATAGGGAATCAGCACGATGAAGGAACGAGAATACACCCATCCGGATAAAAAAAATAGCTGTTAAGTTTAATTATTGGGATTACATTGAGAGCTATAGTTACATCGAAGCGATCCTGCCAAACTGATAATAATCTCAAAATTTACGTTATAATATTTATACCATATAATCTTTTATACAATTTCGCCTCATTACATAAAATGATGGTTAGAAAAAAAAATAGGGACCAGAAAAATAAGAAAAAAATAGGAAAGGGAGTAGTTGAGACATAGGGTGGAATATTATATGGGGATATACTAGTGCCGTTTGCGCCGTTAGTAGATAAACTTTTGGTGACTAACTATGGTTAAACGTGAGTTTTGAAGGTCCTAGATATTTTTCACAAATCCCGTCTGGCACGGCATTGCCTATAAAAATATCAGGATCCAAATCTAAAGATATTTATGATGTACAAGCTGGGTCCCACCAAAGTCACAATTTGTTGACCCGGTATATACCTACTCCTACGTATTCTCCACACTAATTAATACTTAAAATCTTTTTTAAAGGGCTCAATTACTCTCTCTAATCCCTGATATTTTGGTATAATACATACTTGCCATTAAGAGTATTTTAATTTTACCATTTTTTATTGGTCAAAATATTGGTCAATTCTCTATTACTTATAAACAATCACTATAACTTTTAAGACAGGGGTTAACATTGCGTACGTTACTATTTTCTTCAAATTTCATTTATTAGTTTACATTAGATTTGTTATTATTGGTTGGTAAAAAAAAAACTTAAAAGTATTTTTCTAAGAAAATAAATTAATGAAAATGAGGAAATTTAGTAATTAGATGATTTATTACTTTGTTCATTTTTAACTTAATCTATTTTAATTTGTTTATTCAAGGAAATTCACTCATTTGATAACTTTATTTCTAATTATAATGGTGTATTATAGGTGAATAAAATGAATAATTAGAATTTTGAACGCAGAGTTTACTATTTATATATTCAAATTAAAGTGATTCAGAAATATATTTTAATGATAATAATGCCTTATATTTTATGTGATGTGATAATGAATCTTGATTTTCTTAAAATAATAATAAGTAACATTGTTTGTTTATGCGTGTATAATGGATTATTAGAGACGATGTGGACAAGGTGACCTCATAATTTCCACACGAAAAGTATGACGACTTGTACTAAATAATAATAATAATGCACCGTTTATAGGTGTATCCAGAAAGTGTACAAACACAAGTTGGATTCGCGATGTTTACCTTCCTCCTTGACTCCTCGAAATCTTTGGAGTCGTTTGGCAGAAAGTATTAGAAAAAATAGTCATAGTAGTAATTAGTATTATGTTCATCGTAAATGATATTATAGAATGTATTTTTAATATCATTCATTTAGTATTAGTAATACATAAAATTTAATATCATGAGATTAGCCTATGTAAAGACAAAAGTATCTCTCAATTCATTTTGTTTATTTATTTGATTTTATGTTTTATATTTGTACTAGCAAATTAATTTAAATAAATTAGCTTACAAATTATTTAGAGAGAGTTGTTTGTTGTTAAATAAATTCAATACAAATCAATACAATATTTCAAATGTGATTTGGTTAACATTTACTAATTAAAAAGACAAATATATCACCACATGATATTTGTGACTTAATTGAATGTGTTATTTGTTATATATATATATATATATATATTCAATTCATTATTTATTTATTTTATATAAATTTCAAATCTCTGCTTTAATTTTTAAAATCTTATAATCAATCTGATAAAATTTAATTTGGTTGATCCTAAATAACATAAATTCCACTAGTTTATTCACAGTAGTTTCGAATATTACTTTCTGTATCACATTTTGTTGGTTGGGTACATGTATCTTAATTCAACAAATTAGGAACTGACAAAGCAGGATAACGTTTTGACTTTGTCTCCCGGGATCCACCACAGGTTGGGTTTGAGAGCCGTGTGATGGGTGACTATCCAGCACGGTTCGGAGAGCACAAGCTTGGAAGATCAAGAAAAGCGAGAACGGGAACTCCTAGAGCTGCTGGAGAATAGCAAAAGAAATATTTAATTAAGGATCGTAACGAAAATACTTAATTTAAGGTGTAAATCACTCTGTTAACAACTTTTGAGTATCTCTAGTCTAACAACTTCAAAAAAATAATCTAATTTCTTCCATTTATTTTCGAGCAACAACTTTGTTTATCTGAATCCAGAGCTTCCTCTTCCAGATTACACGTATTCGAAATATTTTAATAGCTCTAGATACATAACAAATGTGTGTGTATTTATGTAGCATGAGCTCAATTAATATAGTAAATCACTCCTTTAACAGCTTTTGAGAATCCGCAACATAAAATTTTTCTAAAATAACTCAAAAATCTTAAAATTCTTTCTTTCCTTTTGTGAGAGAACAAAATAGTTATGATTCTTCTTCCTTGGAAATTCAAAATTTTGTAACTTAATTTCAAACAGAGTTCACTATTTCTCAAGAATGGACATTCATCTTAGAGGTTTGTGGCTGGTCAGGGCATTGTTTTTGATAATTAGACGATGAAATCATGTGTTGAAAGGATGAAGGAAGAGAGAAAATATGGTAGAGGTGATTGAGGACGTGAGAGAGAGATTTTGTTAGCTAAGGAGACTGACATAGGAGATTTGGGGTACTGTTGATGAGAGTGAAAGATATTGATTTTTATTATATCATTAATTGTGGAGTTTAAATGTAAAGATTTAATTTTAAGGAATATGTAGATTTAATTGTATCTTTTAAAATATATGATATAAAATATTAAAAATGATAATATATGTAATTGTTTAAAAGTATAGGTAAAATTAATATATATGATAGTGATATATGTTGAATAGTTTTCCCTACAATTTAACCAATATTTATATAAAATAATATATATTTTTTTATCGTTATCTCTATGTTATTAATATTTACATAAATCCAATAATGCATTAGCTACCAAACGATCCTTAACATCCTAGTACCTTCTACACAAGAAATTAAAACCCTAGTACAATAATTAAAGGGGGGAATGGGTGGTCCTGATGTGTCATCATCATCATGTCCAATTGCACAACGCGTGAGTCTCATTCTTTGATGGACAAGTGGAATGTGGGTCCCACATTTGTTTTAACAACCATTTTTTCAAATAAACTTTGTTACGAGTGGATATTGTTGCAACAAATTGATTATGTATTGCTGAGCTTGAATATGAAATTTTAGGTGATTTGATTTAGTTTTTGAAATGTTTCCGAATGAATCTTATTTTTTAATTCAAGAAAGAGGACAGAGTTTATTTGTTGTATGATGGTATATATTATTATATACGAATGTATTAAATATCTTGTATATGTTATATATATAGGTGTATACTAAAACAGAGTAAATAGTAGATAAATGATGATAAAAACGAGTACTAAAAGTATTAGACTCGACGAGGTAGATATACCTCAAAATCTTGATTTGTTAAACAAGTGGACGATTCCTAAAATTCCTATTAAAACCATTTATGATTTTGGTTGGTTTGAAAGATTTTCATCCAAACAATTGATAAAGACGACTGAACAGTCTCTAGCTTTAAATTCTTTTGAACAAATTATTCGTTTGTTGAACAAAAATGATATTAATTTGTATAAAAATATTTAAAATTATATGCATATTGGCATGGTTCAACTAGTAGCAAGACTCAAAATCTTTTCTCGGAGCTTCTCATCAGAAACTTCTTTTAACAGTTCTATCACATTATCGGATGTAATAGTTTTTAGGTTTAAATCTTCAAATTGAGATTGTAATTTATAAAACTCATCATTTTCGCAATTGCAAGTATCACCTTTGCAAGTAGAACAAGAAGGTTCAATAGTAGATAAATGATGATAATTAAACAGTGAAAAATGATTATGGAACATGCAATAATTTATTTTTTTTGCTTTTGGGAACTTTACAATGCCAATAAGTAAATTGGAGTTCATGAAAAAATGATAAAGTCAACAGGAAAAAGAAAACTTCAACCAATACTCATTTCTCAAACTCCACTAATTTTTTTTCCTGGATTTTGATTAATCACAGTTCAAAACTTTACCAAAATTCACTTGTAGAAATTTTCTGTGTTTTAGCTTTATTTTTATTGAAGAATGACCAAATAATAATTTATTTTAACCTCTTGACAAATTCTTGTTTTTTAATAATATAAAGAGTAGCTATTTGACTATTTTATCCAATTTGGAACCAAGTGGCCAAAATTCTAATTTGGGCTCAATGGTACTAGTGATCCATCAACAATATTGTGTGGACTTGGATCACCACTCATCTGAATAGCCCACAAAAAACTTCTAAAATATGAGTATTGCCTTGTTCCAATTTGTAGTTGGGCCTCTCATTGGTAAGATGCATATCGAGTACACGATATTACAATTTAAATAAAAGAAAATGACCTTGCAAACACCATCTAGTTAATTTATGACTTGTTGTGTTATATCATAGCGATTTGTTAAAAAAGAATCACATAGCTAAAAGAAAATTCGAGATGAGCCTTAAATCCAATAATTTAAACTCCTAATACGGTATATTTTGGATTGTTTTCTCTTGTCCGCTAAAAGGCATTTTTTAAAGAAACAACTGAAAGAGTATAAGTTCGTCTGGGAACACTCAGCAATTAGCATGATTAACCTTTTTGTTGAATAATCTTACTGAGAATATATTAAAAAATAGAAGTTTCTTGTTTATTATAAAAATAGAAGTTTCTTGAGTGCAAAAAAAAATCACTTGAAAAATTTGTCCTTTTTCAGTTTTTTTCCACAAAGAATCTGTCAAATGTATAACCAAATGTTGTTTTGAATTTTCTTTACAAGAGAAACAAAAAATAAATCATATCCAAACATGTCCTCAGAGGCGTATGTAGCATTATAGTTGTGAGTTCAAATTGAATTCATAACTTTTGACGCAAAGGAAAAACTACATGGATCATAAAATTCAATATAATTATATATTCATACCCAAATTCAAAGTTATTCAAGAAATATCCATTCTCTCATAAATAATTACAACTCATACCACCTTCATTAAGGCTGATAATTTTCGCTTAATCAATATCATATATTGTATAAATATCATTAAGGCTGACAATTTCGCTTAACTGATACTAAATCGGTATATATATGTTGTATTCGTATTATTAAGGTTTCTTGTTCAGAAATTACTTAGTAGTCAATGATGCTATAATATTATATGTATATTTCTATGGTATCATTAAGGTTTCTTGTTCAGAAATTACTTATTAGTCAATGATATTATAAGATTATATGCATATTGTTATGGTATCATCAAGGTTTCTTGTTCAGAAATTACTCATTAGTCAATGATACTTTAAGAGTATATATATATTTATGGTATCATTAAGGTTTCTTGTTCAAAAATTACTCATTAGTCAATGATATTATAAGAGTATAAACCTTAATGATACCAATACAGTATATATAGATTTAGTATCAATTAAGCGAAATTATCAACCCTAATGATTTAGTATCAGTTAAGCGAAATTGGTTTGGGGGTATATAATGTAATTATTTAGTGGGGTATGAATGTAAAGGGGTATATGTTTGTAATTATTTTGCTTTTATGGAGTATTTGCTTAGTTTTCCCAAACATAAAATTATGTGTAAAATTTATTAAAGGGAAACTTACATAAATATACTATATTAAAAAAATATTTACCATTTATAGCAATAACATATTTTTTTTCGCTTGATCACTTTTAATACATTTATAATACAGTTTTAATACATATTACAAAGAACAATTTATTATTCACATATAGTACAAGTTTTATTAATGGATAATACATTTATCACACATTTTAATACACTTATAATACAATGTGTCAATTTCTTACCAAACAAGCATAATATATTTAAAAAAAACAGTTATAATACATATATATTGCATACCTAATTCACTTTTAATACATATTGCAGATTTAACATAGTATTGCTATAAATGATAATAAATAAAAAGTATCACTAAAATTGATAATTATTTATTAAAAGGTACCCATCCAAGTAATTTTTCCTTTTTAAAATAGTATATATGACTAAAAGTTGGGCCTCCACTCGAATTTGCAGTGCATATACGTGGGCTTATTTATTGGGCTTTTCTTGCCTAAAATAACATGTCAAAATCCCAGATTACCACGCAACGGACGAAATGGGAAAATGGCCAATTTTAACGCCTTTCAAATAGTATTTTTAAAACTATTTAACATTTAGCAACTTTTTTGTCTCAATTTTGGTTTTATGACAAAAATATCAACTAAAATGCGGGACAAAAAAAATCACAAGGCTTTAAACCAAGAAATGATTTATGGGGTACAAATCAGTGGTGTCAAATAGAAAGCTTGAATCAGATTTGGACGGATTAAAATGAATTAAGTTAATAAAGGGATGGTTTAATGATCCAAACCCTTCATTTCGTAATATGTTTTAATTTCTTTGTTTGTTTTCTTATAATTTTTAAGTATTTAATATAACTATTTTCCCCCTTTATTATGGCTATAAATAACATTTACCCCCTTCCCCCCCAAAAAAAAATACATTTACCCCCTCGCCCCCCCCCTCAAAAAAAAAGAAAATAAAAATATTTTACTAATAAGGTTTGTATGGATCAATTTAAGTTAAATATTAGCCCACATTTTAGATGGGCAGAAATGTGTTAGGACTTAGGCATGCTCTAGGTGGGCTGAAATTGGTATGACACATCCAAACTTGAGCGGATTGCGCGAGTCATGTTTTTATGTGCTAATTTAGCACTCCTAGCTAAGTCCAAATTAAACACATGGAGTAATTGTTTTCAAAAATTTGTTAAGAGTTTCAAAATCAAAGAAGAATTCACAAGTTTCAAACCTTTATAAATTTAAGACCAAGGAATATATCATGAGTTTTGAAAATTTGCTAAAGTTTCAAAACCAAGAATTAATTTACAGTTTCAACTTTCAAGCCTTTACAAGCTTGAAACCAAGAACCGTATAATCTTTATAAGTTTTATCAAATTTTGAATTGAGAGTAATTTTTAACTGATTATATTTCTTCGCATTAAAGTATGACTATTTTGTTATTACTTTTCAGGATGGATAAAAAATCATAACATGCTCGAATAATTATCAATTTTTATACCGCGCAACGTAATTCACTTCTAGACCTCAGCATTCACGACAAGTCGTTGGACGATTGTTCTCTGATGAATTTATAGCACTGACAATTTTTATACAAATATGAAGAGAAAAAGTATGAAAAGATTTCATATAGTATTAATGAATTGTCAAATATATATCTAGTGGGGCTAATAAATAACCAATGTGGGTTTGGGCTGTCCCTTTCAGTTTCTTTCATCTAAATATCCTTCTGGCCCAAAAATGGATGGGACCAATGGGTATGTGAATGTCTTCACCAACTTCATACTCCCACAAAATTAGGTTATGCTATTAATCTTTGTCGAAAATATATCAATATTCTGTCAACAAAATATCCTTTTAAATGACTCATAATAACACAACCTGTCGTCAGTTGAACATCGTTTAACGAAATATTATTATAATGAGTGAAATTGATTTTGGGCCTAACACAACTTCAAACTAGTCATATGAGGAGATTATCCATCCTTTTTTCATTCAATGTGAGACTCTTCAACACCCTACTTCAGTTCAAGATTGGACATCTGATGTGTGGACAATTCAATAAGGAGGCTTAACATCATCGTTAACAATATTGGAATGTGCCTTGCTATGATACATGTAAAGAATGAATTTTGGGTCTAGCTAACTCAACCTCCCATCCATTTTTTCATTTTATGTAGAATTTTACTTTTATGCATAGATATTAAACCTCAAGCACTCGTTACACATAACATTGTAGCTATATGACCTTTTGATCTTCATGAGATAAATAGGTGGTAATACACAAGAAAATCGTTGTATTAGAGACAATTTTCCTCTTATAGACGTTGAAACAATAACAATGATATTGACATATGAATTATGACTAACTCTATGTTTGAAAATTAAGGAATATGAAATTAACCAAAGTCTTGGTATCCTTTAAGCATGTCATTTTCTTCACAAACTACCAAACTTGCAATTGGAACCCATCTCTTAGACTTGGACCAAAATTTGGAGTTTGGTGTGCTAGGGTTTTGAAAATTTATAATATGCTGAAGTAGACATTTAATTTGGACCATATTTAGTTGAAGTTGGAAAAAAAAAACAATAATTGAAGTTAAATTCAAAAAGTGTATTTAGGACATTGTGCTTGGACAATAATTTTAGTGGGAAAAGGGGCATTATCCCACGGTTCACTTTTACTTATTCACAGTTACTTTACATGTGACATTATAAGAGTGAAAAATGAAGGAACATATTTTAAAATATAATCTTTAATAGATCCGAGAAATGATTTGCAATGGAGTAGTAATTTTAAGAATAAAATGAACAAGTAAGAGTGAAATTTATTTTTAATATAGCGAAATAACTATATTTTGAAAAGACGTGATTAACATATGTGAGTTACTGAATTTAATCAAATATCAGAATTTGTAATCATGCTTGTGTTTTCTTTGAGCTTTTGTCTTCTAACATATTTAATTTTTAACGATGGTTTAAATTGACCAAGTTAAAATTTTGTATACAACTTAATAAACTCTATTTTATATTTTTAATAATTAGACCGATGATCTGTCACTCAGTTAACAACTCATTACATTTTTCTAAATGCTAAAATCTTTCAAGAAAGTTTTATACACACAAGAGAACATTAATTTAGTGAAAATAATATTAATATTTTTTTATTTTTTTTAAAATGTCATAAGTCGATATACTCTTGGAAATATTCACATGGATATTAATGGACCTCCATAAAGAATTTGTCTTTAAAAATATCTGCAATTCTCTAAATTCTTTGTCATATTTAGCTGCTTATTTTGACGTTGTTTATTTATTAATTTATCAATTAATTATAAAGCTTACACGAAATAGACATTTGATATTCTTTATTCTTTAAAATTAAGAAGAAGAAACAAAGATGATTGCTATTAATTTTAACACAACAATGGTTGACATTTTGAAAATTAAACAGTGACGTGTCTATATTTGACATTTGAAATAATATTTTTTTCAACACCGTCATTTGTCCCACAAAAGAAATAAATAAACAAAAAAACAGGGAAAATGAAATAAATTAAATTAAATTCAAGTCTCTCTGGCTCTTTTCCAATTTTTTTTTAATTCCTATAAAAATGATTTTTAAGTCCCTCTGGCTAGAAAAGGACTTATGTACCTATTTATTCTGTTAGTTTGGCAGTAGTACATAGGCCATTTAAATAAATAATTGAAACCACAAGTTTAATACAATATTTTATTACTTCCAAATATTCATTTTAATTTTCAATACTTCCACTATGAAGTATTAATTTAAAGTGAAAAAAGTATGTGAACAGCTTTTGCTTTGGTAGGTAAGGAAGGAAAACAAATATTTGAAAATACTTCTCCCCTTTCAAAATACTTATCATGTTTATATTTACATATAAAAGATATTAATTAAGATTTTTGTATTTATGTCTTAAAATACAATTTTTTTAATTAAATATTACTTACTTTGTTTGTATGTCATTTCCCATATTTAAGATTTTTATAATGTTGAAGAATAATTACTATTATGATTAAAATAATAAAATAAACTTTTAAAATATAAATATTTTTAATAAGGACGAAAATATTTCGAGACGAAAAAGTATTTGAATGATTAATTTCAAATGTAGTCTAACCACCAGCAGAAAGTGCACTACGATTTGGCTCTGCAGCAAACTGGGATCCCGTTAGGGTGTTATTAAACACATAATTGTTGTTCAACTTATATATAAATATTTTTTGAACAATATTTTGTGTTTATATATTAAATATTTTTTAAAAAATAAAAAAATTTACTTATTATTTAGAGATATGAACAACAAATAAAAATAAGAGATATAATTTTTTTTAGAATAATTTTTTTTATAGGCTAAATCGAAAATAGAGAATCATTAAACAACTAATCGAATTAATCAAAAAGCGATATGAATATCTTATTGATTTAATGTTTACAAATTAACCGAATCGGTAATACATAAAATCAAACTAAACAGATAAAGTTGAAATCGTCATTTTTAAAATTCAAAACTCACAAAGTTGAAATTTTAATTCTGTCTATAAGTACATTGAAGTGGGAACACTAAAAGTTAGGTAACACAAAATTTTGAGTAACAATTAATCGATGGGAAAATTAAAAGGAAATGTAACAAACAGAGATTGGGTGCCTAACTTGAAAGTTGAAAAACAAGAAATATATTAGGTAATTGTAAATTAAAAGGAGATTCCGTGCACATTATGCTTTAGTTGTCCGTTTACTACTGACCATTTCATAACTTTGATTTTATATTCTATAGTATAATTGGAAAATATATTTATAAAAAATAAATTAGTAGAGAAATAACTAATTATCATTAATTAGAGTGGTTATAACATATTAATTATGAGCTAACGAATTTTATTATGATTTATGCACGCCAATCGTCTAAAAGCGTGTTATTAGTAAGATCCGAACTAGTATTAATATCACATCGCTCTTAAAAAAAATACTTAATTTGTTTACATTGTTTTATAAGTTATCAAAGACATAAGTTCTTTTCAAGTATGGAACAATTATATTTGATACTCCTCCGTGCCTTTCTAGTTGCTATAGTTTTTTTTTTTAGAGTCAAACAATAAGAATTTTGACGGACATATTAATATGTATTTTTCCATCATATTGATATGAAAGAAGTTGCAATTTATAGTACTTTCCATATAGTTTTTGAATATCAACATTTTTATTTTAAAATATTGAATTAATGTAATTTAATTTAGTTTTAAAAATTAGTCAAATTGACAAAGCACAACAAGACAACTAAAAAGGAACGGAATGAGTATTTATTATTACACCTCTAAAAGTATTCATTACCTACTAAATTACAAACTAAGGAATTTCGATTTATTCTTAAAAAAAGATAGAAAAATATTTTCAAACTAATCAGTGTAACAAAATTTTTAGTAGTCATGCACTTGTTAAAACCATAATCACAAAGCAAATTTGCATTGATTAGACTAATGACCGTCACTTAATAGTAAATATTGTTATATTAAAGCAAATTAAATACCCTATTTATCTTGAAATTTTTTACTAGGACTGCAACTTTATCCATTAGGAATCTTACAAAAGGAAAAATGCAAAAGGAACATGATATATAATTAGAGAAATTATATAGAAGAATAATAAGAAGAATCCATAATCATAAAGGTTAGTAATAGTAGTTTACATCTGTCAAATGAGCCACGTGCTATAGATTAATTAAACCACTCAAATAATTATCATGCCAATCATTGATTAAATAATACAAAAGATAATTTACACTTATCACTAGCTAAGCTAGTGGCAATTACATATTATAGGTTTTAAGTGTATAATTAACAAACACTAATTATATCACGTATCTCACTTTTGTGGTCCATAACACCAGAAAACTACTAGTAACTAATTATGATTTCACGTTCAAATTCTAGACACTATATTTTTATTTTGAATTTTAACGTTCTGAATCTGCTACGGCTCCCACTCCACCCACATTTTTAATGTGCCTTTTGTCCTTTTGCTACTTGTAGAGTTTGTTTCTCTTTGTAAATATTTTTGGGGTGCATGTTCAAGGGTGTCCTTTTAAAAACAATATTCTATACTTCAATTCTTCCGTCACAGATCTGAAATATTGGGGTTATATGTACCCTCTCATTTCACTTTCTTTGGTTGAGACTTGAGAGGCTGAGACCACGACACAATTAAAATATATATAGACTATAGTACTATTTTTTCATTTGGTGGATTAACATTGTGGAGTATATTTTATCTTTCATCAACACATATAAAATAACTTTACTTATCAAAACTTAATTAACAGATGAACAAAATCATCTAATATAAATGTTATCCCTCATGAAATTTGAATTTAAAACTTCATCAGTAATGAATCAATTAGGGTTTCAAGGCAATGGGTACTGGACTCCTATTTTAACATAAATCTGCAACATTTGGACTTTTTGTGATGGTGGATGCTCATGTTAAATTAGTAGTAGTTATAAAAATATTGATGAAGCCCCCATATTCCATAACCACATCATTTTATTATAATCACTTAACCACATCATTGAATACTCATTTGGTGAAATATAATGGAGCAAACGAAAAAAAAAATAGTACTAAATAAAACTGGGGAAACAGATAAATATAACAAGGATTATTTGACACATTTTACGATAATTTTATAATTAGTCCATAAACCAAACGAATCAAATGATGAAGAGGAAAGAGTCCAAAAATTAGTCTCACTCACTCTCTCTATACACACAAATATACACACACGCAACCTAAAATTCATGTATATAAAAGTTGATTCATGAGATGTAGTTTTTATGTTTTTTGAGATAATTGTGATATTTCGATCAACTTACTTATATAGTAAGTATTTCATCAAATATTTAATATTTTATTTCTTCTGAGATTTGAACCCTATCTTTGTAATCTCGAATTTATTAATTTGATGTGACGTACTACCTTTATATTTTGCTAACGAATAATTATTTGTGCGTCAACTACCACTATGCTTCTAAGAAGTAGTCCTTAAAGCTTGAGTGATTAGGTGTACCACTTGCTGCCTCCCTTTTTACTAGTAATAATAACTATATACTAATATAAAACCACCCATATATAATTGTCATATATAGGTGTCGTGACAATACCATAATTTACAAGTTGTAATGTGTTATTGGCATATAATTTACACGTACATATTTTTTTTGATTGGACTAAATTTGAATTTGCACATTATAGAACCTATTTTTGCGGACGATGCTTTTAACATGATTTTTTCTATTTCAGGAATTTGAACTCGAGACTTATGATAGGTGAATGGATTTCAATCATCATACACAACTCAAGTTTGATAATTTACATGCAGGGGTGGAGCTACCCCTACCTGAGGAGTGTCAAGTCCTATTCATATCAAAAAATTATATCGTATAGATAGGTCCTTTTTTCTTTTCTTTTTTAGTTTTATAAATATATATTTATTAGTGTTGACACTTCTTGACACAAAATAAAGGTTAAATGCATTACTTACGGTGTTTAGATAGCGTATTTAGCGACATAATTATAAATTTTTTACATGTCTTCATTAATTAAAAATCTGACTCCATCGCTATTTACATGTATATATATCAAACGCTTTCAATATCCATGTGTGGAACCTAACTGACAAATATTATTCTTCTCCCTCCAATAATTATTAATTTTCAACTTCATATATAATAGAACCCTTTATGGGTAGGAAGGGATTAGAACGGCTATATTATGTTTCGTCTCTCAATAATTAACTAATTGAGTGACTATAATTAGCCTATCTATTCATATCCCAAACTAAATTATGCCCTTAATTAGGTGTCGTTTTGGTGACATAATGAAAAATAATCTCACCATAAAAATTTAACTAATAGAGGACAACGTTTGGTTTATAACATGAAATTTCACGTTCATAATTTAATCTATACATATTGATGTTAAATTTATGTCATTTCCGATTATTGATGTAAGGTTGGTGTAATAGTGAAGTTTTGCGCATTAAATATTTGTCATAATATTAAGTGTTGATTAAAACAATAATAATATACTCCACGTAATTTCGCAAGTAAAATTTGAAAGAATAAAATATAAATAGATCTTATTTCATATCTGAAAAAGTAGACATGTTGTTTAAGTATGGACTAGAACATTGATATTTGTGAGGGAAAAATAAATTCTGCCTAAATGTGAGGGAAGACATTTTCTCCATTTTGCTAAAAAAAAAAAATCTAGTATCAAAAATGAAATAATTCTTCATAAAAATATTATTGTGTACCAAACACACTATATTTAATGATAGTTTACAAGAAAGGGCAAAAGACAATTCCTTTAGAAAAAGTGTTTGGTTGTTTTGGACAAAAATGACCATTTTTTGGGGACAAAAGTTCTTTTCTTCTATCTTGAGGGAGTGGTCCACCAAGTAACTCACGTTTATATGTTTTCTTTGTTTTAAACCCTAAAATGAACATGACACAAAGTAGCCTAAAATTATAGACGGATTTAGGATTTTTAAGTTTATGATTTTTTATAATGATCTCAAGTTAATATAAAATAATAACTGAATCAATGGATTGGATTTCGAGGTAAATATATTTGTCCACTTAATAAATTTTTCTCTTATATAAATGCATGATCTAGGAAGAAAGCTAATGATCCCTAACCTAAAATATGAGTGTTGTACAAAACCATCAAAGGATGTGGTGCAGCGGATGATGTTGCTCCTCTCTTAACTAGAATTCTCGGGTTCGAGTCTTAAATATGAAAAAAAATCCTTGATAGCTAGCGTTTTCCTCCGAATGGAGCCTTACGTGACACGAATCTAAATTAGTCAGACTTCAATATGAATATCAGACATTAAATATGAGAAATAAAAACAAACAAACATTGCATGAGAAGTTAAACTCCCCTACCTAAAATATGAATTTTGTACAAAATACTTTGCCTTTTTGTGTGAAAAGACCAAATGAAATTTAAGGAAGTATAATGGTGTCTTTTACTAGTTGTTGTGGACACCTGAGGTGGATAAGAAAGATGACCATACTGCAATCAAATCCAAAACAAAACAAAAAAGCAAAAAAAAATAGAAAGAAGAGTTGACCATCATATAGTGTTTGACTTCATCATTGCTTCAATTTTGTTCCATGCCCCCCATATAATTAATATTAAAAAAAAAAAAAAAACTTGCACACACTACTAAATAGGCTCCACCATTGTCTTTGCACAATTTGGTTTAAACCTGTAATCAATGTTCAACTACTTACACCTTTTAAGATTTTGAATTCATAGAAAAATATTTACTATAAAACAATAATTTTCATGTATATGTCCAAGTTTTGTGTGAAAAACATTGATTGAGTTAGAACTCAACATAACACTAACAATAACAAAAAAAAAAAATAACACAAACATATTCAATATAATTTTATAGACGTAGCTCGAAAAAATATGTAACAATTGAATTAAAATTTACGAAAAAGAAATTCCAACTTAATCTGGTTATGACAATTTGGGCGCTCTCATTTTTACCAATCCCTATACTTGAATTATATAAAAATAAAATAAAATTATGAAACACAAACTACATCCACATTCTCATGTACGAAAAAGCAAATAGGGAACATAGATTAATCTAAAATCTATCTCAAGAATCTTAAATTCTCAATTTTATCACTTTAGCAAGGCCTTTTTAGTTCTAGAATTTGGAACGATAATAATTGCTTCAATTTGAATTAAACTGCAAATTAGTTACGACAAACATTGATTACTTTGCTTATTTTTAGTTACAAAGTATTGTTTTGGATAAGTCGTGCGTGGTACAAATTGAAGAGAAGTTTTTTTTCTTTCTTCTTTTCAAAGTAGAGTTGCTTCCTCTGACTAGTTTATATATTTTTTATTTTAAATAAAAACCAACATTAAATAGTTTATATTTTTTTATTTTAAATAAAAACCAACATTAAATTCTTCACTATGAAGTTTGATTATTATAGTCTATTCTTCTTGAAATAAAATACTATTAAGTATGCATTATTTATTTGTTTATTTTAATCAATTAAATTAAATGTTATTATAAATTTTAAAGAAAATTGAAATCAACTTCTCTAGAGATAACGATAAGGTTTACGCACACTTCAACATTCTCATGCCTGACGTACGTGATCACACTAGAATATATTTTAAAAGGGGACAAATAAAAAGATACGTACAATAGGATGATTAGATAGTTATTTTTGTGAAATCTGAACGTCAATATCTCTTCTTCACACAATTAATGGTGAAATTAACATGCTAAAATCTTTGGATAAATGAAAGTATTTTGCTTAGACTAATAAACACTATTTCATTAGTGCATGAAATAATGATCATATGATATTTCATGGTGGAATGTATTCTTGTGATTGATTTTTTGATACACATTAATTGTAACTATGATTAATGGCTTCAAATTAAACATGTTATCATTGTCTTTTAACGGCTCATATACTCATAGAAAAGACAGCATCTTAAAAGTTAATTAGCCGCAATAATTACGTTTCAAGTTTTATATGTAGGAATTAACTTACAAAGCCACTAAAAATTATTTTGTCAAATTAACTTTTAACAAGGAGATTCAGGATTTAAAAGATATGAATTTTTAGAATAATTTTAAGTTAATATTAAATATTTTAAAATTTAAATTTACGATTAAATATTTATAGATGTTAAGTATTTTTTTAAAAGCATATATAAAATTACTTTATATTTGCCTTCGTTTTTAATTGTTCTTTTAATGTTTCGTTTATATCATTACTAATATTAGGGGTGAGTTTAGCTACGATAGATATCGAATTCACTATAAAATGAAATAGTACAGAACTAATTATTTATATGTTAGAATTTTGACCTCTTGATTTTTTTTTTTGTGTAATTGACTAAGAAAAGAAATTGCTTTTACCTTTCTTTTTGGAATATTTCATGTAAAGTTTTAGTATAAAATAATTGCGGCGTGTCTTAAAAAGACAAAGTTATAATTATCTAATATATAAGCATAAGTAAGTGAAGTCTAACAAACTATGAAAATTGATTTATTATTTTGTTAAATACGAAAATTGAACTTTAGATTACCAAATCGTAATGAATTAATTTGATATAATAATGGTATACGATTCTTAAAATTGAAAATGAAAATTACTGAATTAAAATTTTCAATATTGTACCCTGTCCACCTCTAACCACTACTCTCTCTTATCCATATTAATTGAATTGTTAATATTTTTTTTCATAGTTTAAACTAAGTAACTTTTAAAAGTTCAAGAGAATTATTGAGATTTTTTTTTCTTCTATATTTATCCATATTTTTAATGAAAGTCTTAACTACTTTATTTCTACGAAAATAATTTTAGAATAATAAAAAAGATAATAGTATAAAATAACATTTAATTTATGTTCTTAAATATTTTTCTTAAAAAGTGTATCATATCCTATTAATTCACTTAATATGGACTAGAGAGTATATCATATATAATTAAATTAACATCATAATTTAAATATAATAATAATTATACCTAAAATCCAATCATCTATAGTAATGAAATTATCAGATAAAATTAAAAGAAAAGAGTAACCCATGCCGTAGTTTTTTTTTTTTAACACGATGTTATTTTATTTATTGAGATAAACCCAAGCACGTCCAAAGATGTTTTATTTATTTATTCAAAAAATATATATTATGAAATCTGTCTCACATGTTTTCGTCTCATTCAACACTTTTTCCACCAAAAAATAAACCAACTCTTAGTCAGCACTGTTTTAAAAATATCATAAATAATAACCTTGCTTTAAATAAAATTTACCTAAATATCATCGAATTTGCAATTTAAAAGAAAAGGTAATTAATTAAAAGATTTCCCATAAAAGTTGCCGAATAATACTTTACCAGATACTCTCATTATTTATCTACCAAAATAAAAAGAGGAAAAGAGTCATAATTACAGAAATAATTAGAAGAAAGATTCTAGTGAGAGAAAAAATAAAACCCAAATTAAGTAATTTAATTATTGTTAATCTATTTTAGAATTAAACTAGTTGTGTTTAGCTTAGCTGTTTTTTTGCCACTTTTCCGGTGGTCAACTTAACCCCTCAACCCCCCCACACCCCACCTCCCCACCACCGTCCACGGCGGCGAAAAAAGTTCACTTTTTGTCAGCATTATTTCCAAAAGGGGTAAATATTTTTCCATAAAAATACAATCTTTTTTGTGTTCTTCTGTTAATTTTTCAAGATTACAGTAATGAACCGTACATCAATGATCCAATTAATCACACAGAGTTTTTAGAGAGAGAATTATGATTGACTCATTTACTTTCTCTCTCTACATCTACTATTTCTCCTATTTTCTTCATTCGCACCACTTTCTCACACACGCAAAAAAAAGAACCCATTTCTTTTTTGACCATTTTTTTAATCTTCTCTCTTACCTATCAAACTGAAGAAACTGAAAGAAAAAGAGTTGGTAGAGAGAAAACAGTATAGGGATTAGCATTTAGAACTCTTCTTTGGTTTATCAAGAACAAAGAATCAAAGCAAAAGCTACTCAAAAAAGGTAAGCCCTTTAATTTTCTGACACATAATGTATATTCCCTTTTTATTTCAAGAATCACTTTGATATAGAAGGGGTATAACAAATTATTGATGCCCATTTATATATATTTGAGAAATGATGAGAATTTTCAAAGTTAAATGAAGGTTGAGCAAGAATGGTGAAGCAACAGGGCAGAGTGGTTTTGTTTTGTTTTGTGTTTTTCTTGCTGTTTGACTCTACATTTCAGCAGAGGGTTAGTTCTTCAGCTGAGAGATTTGCTTTGCTTCAACTGAGATCTTCTTTAGGGTTAAGAGCCAAAGAATGGCCTATAAAGGGTAACCCTTGTTTTAACTGGGCTGGGATTCGTTGCAAGAATGGTCGAGTTACTGAGATCAACATATCTGGTTTTAAACGTACTCGAGTTGGGGGTCAAACCCCTCAATTCTCAGTTGATGCTCTCCAAAATTTGACTCTTTTGGAATCTTTGAATGCTTCCAATTTTGTACTTCCTGGTTCTATTCCTGAATGGTTTGGTCTTAGGCTTGTGTCTCTTCGGGTACTTGATCTCAGGTCATGTTCCCTCATTGGTCCTATTCCTCCATCCCTTGGCAATTTGACTAGTTTAGTTACTCTCAATTTGTCCAACAATGGTCTCACTGGACAAGTGCCTCGAAGTTTGGGTCAATTGTCACGCCTATCAAGTCTTGATCTTTCGCATAATAAGCTTCTTGGGGTAATTCCTGATACATTTGTTTCTCTTAAGAACCTTACCTTGCTTTATATGTCTTCAAATTTCTTCAATGGGGCTATTCCTTCATATATTGGGACTTTGCTTCAGTTGAAATCCTTGAATCTGTCTGACAACAGCTTTTCTACTTCGATACCCACCCAACTCGGTAACCTTTCTAATCTGGTTGATCTTGACCTCAGCTTCAATAGTCTAAGTGGAGTGGTCCCTGAATTAGGAGGATTACGGAACTTGAAGAGAATGGCAGTTGAGAATAATAGGCTGTCTGGATCGTTGCCTAATGCTTTGTGGTCGATGCCTGGGTTGCAATTCCTAGATGTCTCTGCGAATAACCTCACTGGTATTCTGCCAAATGTTAGCTCCGTTGTCAATGCCACTGGTGCAGTGTTTAATCTTTCTCATAATACGTTTTATGGAAATTTGCCGTCTTTAAACAGAAGCTTCAGTTTTTTAGATCTATCAGGAAACTATTTTGAAGGCAAACTCCCAGATTATGCACAACGCAACCTGTCAATTAGTAGCAATTGCCTCCAAAATGCGACAAGTCAAAGGAATAGGAGCGAATGTGCTTCTTTTTATAGCGGGCGTGGCTTGTTGTTTGATAATTTTGGAGAGCCAAATGCCACAGAGCCTCTTCCAACTTCCAAATCCAACAGAAAGAGTCACAGAAATAAAATCATATTGGCGGCTGTTCTGGGTAGCGTTGGATTACTTGCACTTGTCTTTATCTGTATATTGCTGCTGATTTTTTGCACCCGCAAACGGGGTGCCACGAATCAAAGAGCCACTGAGGTTGGACCTGGTCCTGCCAGTTCAAGTCCACCACCTCCTGCACCTGGAGTATCATTGAATTTTTCAAGTTTAGGAGATGCATTTACCTACCAGCAGATTCTTCAAGCCACAGGTGAGTTCAATGATGCAAATCTTATGAAGCATGGTCATTCAGGTGATCTCTTCCGTGGTACCCTAGAAGGCGGGACACTTATAGTTGTCAAAAGAATAGATGTGCAGTCTGCAAGGAATGAAGCATACTTGTCAGAATTGGACTTCTTCAGCAAGGTTTCTCACTCCAGATTAGTACCTTTTATGGGGCACTGTTTGGAGAATGAGAATGAGAAGTTCGTGGTGTACAAGTATATGCCAAATGGAGATCTCTCCAGTTCTTTGTTTAGAAAAAACAATTCAGATGATGATAGTTTGCAGTCATTGGATTGGATAACAAGACTGAAAATTGCTATTGGAGCTGCTGAGGGTTTGTCTTATCTACATCATGAATGTAACCCGCCTCTAGTGCACAGGTATCAAGGACTTGTCATATTACATTTATCTTACTTCCATGTGCCACCACTTTTATGGTTAATCTTAGAGATTTTGAATAGTAATGCTGCACTTACGTGATTTACTATTAGATTTCCATGTTTGCATGTGCACTTATATTTCACTATCATGATTACAAGTCTTCATTTAAACATCTTTATCATATATCTTGGAATAGTTGCAGGCTACCAGCTACTCTTTCTATGTATATTCTTTGGTTATACATAATTGGTGACTCTTGGGTAGACTCAAGGTAATAAAGGATATGACTTGATGACTTGGAGAGCGCCCTTTTTGGTTTGTACACGTTGGGGATACTAGGAAAAATGCTCTGAATGAAAGCTATCAAATATCAGTGTATTTCGTGCCTCTGAGTTAGGCGGGACAAGATTCCCATAGAAGGCTATCAAATTTTCAACCAAAAATTCAGTGCAGCGCAGACACTATGCACGTTAAAGGTGCTTTGCAACTTTATGGATTGTGCCCATGTCTGGTCGACTGAAACTCATCTAAAACCTATTTATAAATGGTAAATATTAGATGTCTGCTTCGCTCTTAGCTTCTCTGGATTTATAAAAGGAGGCAATTCATGGTTGATGGTTTTCTGATTTGTTATCAGTTGGAGATCTGTAATGTGTATTGCCTCGTGAGACTATTATTATACAGAGTTCATCACATAAGGAATAGCCTCCACAATATCTTGGACCTGGAGCTTGACTCTATCAACTTGGGGGCTTCACTTACTATTTTTATGAGCTATACCTGCATGTAATAAAATTAAGAGCTTAGTAAACCTAAAACCTGTCCTTCTAGGGCTTAGCAATGTAACGTCAAGAGCCATGCACTTCTAAAATTGTTGTAAGCTCAGGTTCTATAGTTCCATGCATGGCTGCGATATCTCTAATCTAGGCAGTTTCAATTGTGTTAGATTCGGTATGAGGGATGTGGCCTTAGAAGATCTTGATGACATTATATTTCTACTGTGCAGAGATATTGTGAATGCAGAAATAGAAATTTTCTCAAACTAAGAACAATTATGTTTTTTTTAATTTTTTTTTCTTATTATTGAACCTTCTCCATACATCAATCCTTTTTTTTTGATAACCGTGGTGCCCGGGCTAGCTTGTGGCCTTGTGCACACCTCGACACAATCCCATCAATCTTAATCAACTAAAGGTAGTCCGCATATGATACTCCTTATCTTTTGTACCTTTTATCTCCATGGAACCCTTTCTAATGTCACCTTGGATATTTTAAAGATACTGTTCTGTGATTTATTCTCCTCCTTTCTACCAAATTTCTTCATTAGTGCCAGTCAGTGAACTATCTTATTTGTCTAAAACTTTTCATCTGCATATTTTGGGTTCAACCAATATTCTTTCACCGGGTAACCTTTAGGGATTTGGGTTAGTGGCAAGAGCACAACTCATGTGTGGGTTAAGCTCACGTTATCAGTTTGAATCCTACCATAGACTAAAGCTTGGTATTTAAGTGGAGAAAGGTAGAAGGGTGGGCCCATTATCCACCGAGTTTTGGACCGTGCGCCATTAGAGCTGGGAGGATTTCTCAGTTACAAATGAAAGATCCTTTCATGGGGAATCTAATAGACTTTCTTGAACCGAATATCCATTCCAGAAGGAATTTCCAAAGGAGATGCTTCTCTAAATGTCCGGATAGTTTTTCTGCTGCAGTTCACCATGAAATTCTCAATGATTTAATTGCATGAATTAGTTTCTTGGATTCAACTCTTCCCTCCACAACCCACCCCACTCCCCAAAAAAAATAACTTTATTTCTGTCAGAATTTTGCTAGTGCATCATGTAGTGACATCTTCTTTTTCCTTTGCCTACTATTCTCGCAGAGATGTTCAAGCAAGCAGCATACTTCTTGATGATAAGTTCGAAGTACGGCTAGGGAGTCTAAATGAGGCCTGTGCACAAGAAGGAGAGAGCCATCAAAACCGAATTTCCAGGCTGCTCAGATTTCCACAGTAAGTACTTGTTGTTGGTAATTGTATGGTCTAACCATCCTTTTCTTTTCGAAGGCTAACTACTATTACTACTAGGTTGTTATGCAATTGTCAATAATTTTGTTTCAATTCTTGTCTCCCATGATGGATAAAAAAACAGGTAGTTTTATTGTTAATATGTCTGTATCTCCAATTTGATGTTATAGAAACTACTTTGGCTTGGTTTCTAAATTGGATTTGAGTTCCACTGTTTTGCTGCCAGCTCAAGTCTCTCTGGTGTATATTTATTAGCTCTGATATAAATGAGAATCCTAACGTTCATGCAGCAACCTTACTCTTAACCTTGTCATCTCGTTATCTGTTCTTATACAAAAGGGCTTTAGCTTTGTTTCTAAATTATGAAAACTTGTAATATAGGCCCTGACTAGTTTAGTCCTGATGATAGTTATCATGCAGTTGCATATAATCTTATTTCTTCTCAGTATTCAAGTTACAAGGAACACTGTAAAGAACAGTGAGTCTAGTCTGAAAGACCATCACCCACTTGTTAATTACTTGTTCTATCCCTCAGTAAATTATTCCTTTTCTATGTTATATGAATCTTTTTGCCTTCATTTACCTATGTCAAGCGGGTGTCACATGGGTGTTGTAGTTTAAGTAGAAATTAGTAAAAAACTGTATGTACCCTTACTGGATACTTAAAACTCATGTATGGGATATGCATGCGTAGCCGAATCCATGTAACATAGTCCTTTGATGTACATGTTTTCACATAAGGAGAATTTGTTGGTTATGCTATTTGGTAGTGAATGCATAGTTCTCATTCTTTTAGCTTTCCACCCTGTGCTGAAGTAAGTTTAACTATTTCTTACTCTCATTGTCTAGCTTTAACTATTACCTATTCTCGTTATGCCTACACATTGAATGCAGGAAATTATTAAATTTTGTATTGTGGGGTAAATACTAAATACTTCTGGAACGACCTAGATATAATGGCATGTGAAAAATTGGGTTGAAGTCCTATGTTAGATGCCAAAGATTTTAGGCCTTCTATTATTTTAATCTTCATGGCTTCTGTTAAAACTTTCCAGCTCTTATTTTAGAAATTGAATTTACGACCACTGATCACGATTATATTCAATCATAATCCAGAAAGCTTTAGAAGTTTTTGTTTTATAGTGAAAACTTTTCCATATGTATTTCCTGTCTTTCGAATGGTTATCACTGTTTTTCCAGCTTTTGGTCGAAGCTTGTTGCATGATCTCAAAAGTTTTGTTATATTCTTTCAACCAGTACTGTTTTATAGTTTATACTGCTTGTTGACATAGTTCTCCCTTTCTTATTTGCAGGACGTCGGAACAAGGTGCATCAGGTATGTGCAATTTTATTTAGTTCTACTTTCCTTAAATAGAGTTTACTTGGACATTCTTAATATTTATTAAATTGGTGTAAGTAACTATTTAAAATTATTTGCGTCACATTTCCGATATTGTTTGTTGGTGGGTAAAATCTCCTAAAATTGGTCTAGGCAACAAATCAAAACTGTAGATTCTCATTAGAAGTAAGAATAGGTGAAACTATTAGGTGGAAATTTACGATATAAAGCTGATTCCAAATAGCGTAAAGGGCTGGGCAATTGTATATTGAACTGTACTGCCTAAAGAACTGGAGATTTTGATGGCGATGTTTTGCTTTACTTTTTGTGGAAGTATGCTTTGTTGCTTGAACTATCACTAGGGAATACTTCAAAGTCTACTTCTCTCGTCCTAATATTCTTTCTTACCCGAATGGACAGGTACACCTAGTGCCACTTGTGCGTATGATGTCTACTGTTTTGGAAAGGTTTTGCTCGAGCTAGTAACTGGCAAGCTAGGTATCAGTGCATCCAATGACTCCAGCATGAAGGAGTGGTTGGATGGTACACTTAAGTACATTAGTATATATGATAAAGAACTTGTCACAAACATTGTGGATCCGTCCCTAATCATAGACGAAGATTTATTAGAGGAAGTGTGGGCGATGGCTATTGTTGCCAGATCTTGCCTCAATCCCAAACCGTCAAGGAGACCCTTAATGAGATACATCCTTAAAGCTTTGGAAAACCCTTTGAAGGTAGTTAGGGAAGAACACACTAGCTCAGCAAGACTTAGAGCAACTTCATCGAGAAGTTCATGGAATGCTGCACTGTTTGGCAGCTGGCGTAGCTCCTCAGATGTAGCAGCTGTACCTGCTGCAGCTTCAGCACATAAGTTGGAAGGAACAAGTAGTTTGAAGCAATCCGGAACAACAGGCTCTCAAGGAAGTGGTCCTAATGGGGACAACAACGGTCATTCTTCATCAACTAGACGACAGTCCAAAGAGATTTTCCCCGAGCCATTGGAGGAGCAGGATGTAGAGAGAGGACCACAGGCGGAGTCGAAGGGAGGGTGATTGTCATTAATTCTTTGTTAATAATGCAGCAGGATCTGCATTAAGGTTGCATTTTTGTTTGGGCACACCTTGTACATTCTCCGTTTTCGGAATGCTTGAGTTTGCAAGCCATTATCTTGCCCTGATCTTGAAAATGGAGATGCATAGTTTACCTGGGGACAGCAAACATCAAATTGTTTATTGGGGTTTTGGGATTTTAATTTCTTTTTCTTTTTCTGGGGATAGAGTTGGAAAACAGGATTTAGTAGTGGTGGTGGTTCTTTTTGTTAATTTTGTTTTTGGGGGGTTTATGTTTGGTTCCAAATTCCAATTCTTTTCTTATAATTCTTCTCTTTTACTAGTCTCTCCATGGAATGTAAATTATACACAATCTTTCATTTTCCAAATGGAGGACAGGAAAAGAAAAAAGAAAAAAGAGTATCCCATTGTTCTTTCCTTTTTCTTGTTACTGAATTTGCTTTGCTTCTTACAACTTTTGCTCTCGTGCCAATTTATGTGCACACTGATTCTGGTCTACCATTGTTTTATTAGTTTGACAGATGGTTTGGCCCCGTCTGACAGTCAATGAAGTGGATCATTGTCCAAATCTAACAACAACATATTCAGTGTAATTGTTATGTTTTCCGTGTACCCAACCTCTACGATTAGTCTGCACTTTACTGTGAAAACAGTATTCAATTCAAACAATCTGTAAAAAATACAAAATTATGACATCGTCTGATTTTATTATTCTTTCTGTTTGTTGAGAAGTCGTATACATTTGTTATTAAATTTTTCTCTGGAAGAGTGGGAAAATAAAATCAAACAGAACAAAAAAATAAATAAATAAGGTCCCACCGAGACTTGAACTCGGGTTACTGGATTCAGAGTCCAATGTCCTGACCACTAGACCATGGGACCAACTTGCTGAACATCCTTCACGTGGTTAATACTAACTGTTATAAATGTTCATTTAACAAACAAGAAAACTAGTACACTCCATTATTTTACAAGTTAAAACAATCCCGTCCTTTTGTTATATTATATATATCCTATTTATTACTTCCATTCAAGTTGTTAGTTGGGATGGTGATATAACCTTTACTACCCAAATATTACGGGGGAGACAGATCCAAAATTTAAAGTTTATGAATTTCTACCGTGAGCACGAAGGTTATATACATTAACACCTGAATTCAGATTCAAATATTTATGTGTATATAGTGATTTTTTATCATCATAGTGGATGAGAAACTCTCATCATTACCACTAGACTATAACCATTGATTTGTTACTTCAGTTTTATATAATTTAACAACGATTCATCACTTACTCAGAATTCTGAATCGACATGTTAGATGTGGAGAAACCTAGAGTTAGTATGGTTAAATAGATAATTTCAAATATTCACATACTTTTCTAGATTAAGCAGATCTAATTTAGGAAATAAACGACATGCTAACAAAAAAAAGGACAATTATGATTCATTGAAATACTCACATTTATTTGGAAGATACTTATTTCAGACGGGTCACACCAATAGGAAGATAAATTATTGAATGCTGGATACAGTATCGTAGCTACCCCTTGTGATAGCCATATAGATAGAGTCAACACTAAATGTTATTCACTATTTGATGTTGCAGACTCATAGTGTCCAGTTCACCAATGACCCCAGCAATTCCATCAACTTTAATGCCTCAAAGAGAAAAAAAATGAATGGCATGGAAGGTTTGGGCAGTGTGTTGATGCACTTAAAGACTTTGGCCAAGAACCAATAGTAGAGGACAATAATTGATGTTGCCTATGTTAAGGTTTGATGAAATTTTTCCAGAAAGCTGGACCATAATCCATAAATTGCCCCTTTAATTTTGGCTGTACTCCTGATACTTGAGCAGGCGTTGTAGTACTTGGAAGACAGTTCAGTGTATATATATGCAGAGGTTCCAAACCAGCAGACAGGTAAAAAGAAATTCAGCACTCTTAAAGTTGGAGTGGGACTGAATATGACTATAGTCAAATCCAGTACACATTTCAGAATATACACAGGAACAAGATTTTACTCTTAGCTTTTTTCATTTTCAAAATGGTGGTGCTTCACTGACTCTGCACGCACCTCAACTATTCCGCCAGGCACTTGTTATCACCCACCAGCACTCATATGGGGTAACTTAACTCTGCTTACTAAGGTTTAGATAGATGGAAAGAAATCACTTTGTGTTTCTGCCTGTGTTAGGATTTGAACCCTAACATCTTACGGTTTTCACTTATTTCATTTACTAAGCCATGCACACTTGGATGCAAGATTTCATTCTAATCTATTCTCACCTAAATGATCATTCATAGGAATTTTTTATTATTTTTAATGCAACACTTGGGCAACAAAAATAAGGGTAATTCTTAAGACCGAAGAGTTTATCAGAGTTTTGTTCAAGCAAAAAATTTGGAACCTTTCTCTGTATAAATTTTTGTTTTTGATAACGGTGGCGTCCGGACCAGCTTGCACACGCCTCGACTAATTCCAGAGGATACCTGCCACCTCTCACCAGCAACAAGTACCAAGTAACTCTATGTACCAAGACAGTACATTTATCAGCAACTCTTTAGGGAAATCATAGAAACATGCAAGTTTTACCAATGACGAGCCTGGAGGTATGTCATCCGATACTCGGGTGTGGAAATAATAGTTTAGTTTGTTCAAATTAGGACAAACGAAGAAGCATTCTTCGTAGGAAATGCAGCAAAACATATGCTTAGTCCTCTAACAATGGTTTCTTTTAGGCAATGGGTAGTTCAGAAATTTTGGCTTATATGGTTTATAGACAGACCACAGACCAAAATCATGTAGTGTTCAAATGTCTCACCATGATGAAATAAAGGTCAAATGCCAGAAATCTAACCGTAAGCAGCAGAAATAGCCTTATGGCACTATAACATCTACAAGGTCTTGAGATAAATTTCCCTTTCCTCAAATAAGCAAAAAGTAAAAGTAAAAAAGGGACTTCTAAATTGATTAATAAACTCAAAATCATCTATGCAATAATGATTTGACTAAGTGCACATGTACCTAGAGTCTCATTTTCATGTATATTTGCAGCTTTTGATATGCCGAAAGCTTGCAGTCAAACACAACGTAACAGATACAACTAGTTGAAAGGAAATATCATAATGAAGAAGGCACTAAACTTTCTTATATTCACTTCAAGGAACTTTTATTTTTCCCTTTTTCCTCCAAATGGGATAAACCTTGGAACGTCACAACTCTGTAGACAAAAGTCGAATAGTTCACTTGCAAGCACTGTAGCTCTCCGAAAACTCTTGTGCAGAAATTTCAAGCACCAAAAAGTAATAGTTCAACAACTTGGTTGACAAATACAGTGCCCAGTTCATTGATCATTGCCAGCACCACTTGAAACCAAATTTGGTAGCACTGTTTAATCATTACTCCCTGACAGATTATCTGAATTGTCCTACAGAACTTACCAAAGTCAATATGTGCTATCGACCTTGCCAGCTAGTTATTGATGGAACTGCCATGATTGAATTTGCAGCTCTATCCATCCTGAACAAATATAGCTTATAGCATCTTGACCTATGTCTGGTGAGTAATAAACAAAAGTGAAAAGAAACATAGTGGGTTCGGAGAGTACTTATAGATTTCTTCAACAGCCTTCACCACTTCCGAGGAACTTGTCTCAAGAACTTGACCTCCCAAAATGATCTCATCTAATATAGCATGCACCTGCAAAACTTCAATACATCAGCAAAGTCGCAAACATGTTTAGTTTAAATTATGGAAGCAGAATGTCAATGCAAATAAGATCTTATCTACAGGCCAGTCACTCTTTCTTGTCTTTGATTAGTTACGGTTATTCCTAAGAAGAGTAATAGTTTCTCAAATTCATTTGGTAATTACCTGTCAACTGAACTCAAAAGAAGTAAAATCCACGTTGAAATTTCACCACCTTCATTTCTTATATTTCAAACTCTTGATGTACAAAAAGAATTAGCTCGCTCTAATATACTTAAGCATCCCTTTGTTTCCAGAATGGCCCACTTACAACTAATCAACTAGCACAGTAGCACTGCTTCTTGGATCAACATTATTTCAGGGGAAGTCAACTTCCAGTTGAGCTATTTGGAGATTAAGGCATCCCAAGTCTTGATTATTTTGTCTCCCCAACGTTGATGTAAACAATGAACCAAAACACAAGTGTTTCTTTAATATATCAAGTACCACGAAACCCAAAGGAATCAGGTCACTGAACAACTACATGACTTTAGTGATACATACTTCATGATGCTAAACCGAGAGAGAAGACCAACCTTATTGAAATTGAATACTATATCAAGTTCACGTACATTGCTGAAACACTTGTCCATTGTTTCCACAAAAACTGAAACTCAAAAATATTGTCAACATCATTCAAGTTAGCAAATCTTGGAGAATGATGACATATACATTGAAGTAAAATAAAATGATCAGAATATGTTCTGGTCTTACAAACGAAGTTCTTAAATTGTGTTCAGGTAGGTTACATCAGAAGCACAAATACACACACTTATTATAAGTAAAAACTTTAGAAAATGTTTAGCAGTGACCACAAACTCACTCCTGTCATTCCTATGAAGACTTATGACATAGTACAGCCCGACGAAAATTAATAGCAGCACTGCCACCAAATTTTAGATGTTGAAAGTGGTACTGCATAGCAACCAAGGATCTCAGACCACCATAAGACATAATGATGCTCAAACTTGCATATTTCTCTCATATCCCTTATTATACTATTTTAGTAAAAGATACATGTGTGATAAATTTTCATTGGCTAAAGTTTCTTTTAAAAGGGTAGAATTTTTCATTCAATCTTAATATTTTGGAACCAGCAGATATGGCAAGGCGACAAGCAAGAAATCGTTAGGAAGCCTCAATAACAAGTTTGTTTCATTGCAAGAGTTTTATGCCTGAACTCCCAGTGCAAAGGAAGAAAAACACAAATTACTTTAAAAATCTATCAAAGAAGAGATATTTGGCTTTCGATTTACTTAAACGCAATGTAACCTTTTGATAATGAGTCACAGCTCTTCTATTAATCGATATAATGTCTTATAGCCAGCATGTTCAGAGCTTGAGTAGATATACCTTGCATGAGATCAAGCATTGCAAGCTCATTCTCCGAGCTGTCAAATATGAATAAAATATGTAGTGTGGCATAAGTCTTGTACACAAGTCGAGCATCCTGTATGTAAGGAGGCACAAGAAGTGAATCTCTCTAGCTATTCAGGTTAAGCAGAATCTCAGCAATGGTTAGCATAAAGTAACGACGATGAAAAAAAATTGATCAACCCTTTCCTTTGTTTTACATGTACTTTCTAGGAATGATAAAAACCACAAAGAAAAGTAGAAAACCAAATTCAGAGAGATATAGAGAGAGCCAAGAGGAAAACACATACTGGTCCAAAGAGGGAGTCAACCTTGACGAAGTTGCTTACATTCTCTGCTCTACTGGATAAAACTGCACTTGAACACAAAATATCACAACTGATGATTTACATGACAATCAACAGTATACCGATCACCATACAGAACAACAAAAAAGTAAATCTTCACATCACTAGGTTTAATATAAATGTTCAAAACCACTAGGTGATTTCCTACATGTTACCTGGTAGTTATTGTTGGTGGGAGGTGACAAGTATCTCATGGAATTAGTCTAGGCAGGGGGGCATATTTATAGCCTAAATAAGGGCACCTGTTGGCACCCATGCTACAAGAAAGTCGAATGCTGAGTGGTTACCTAGAGGACTAGGGATCAGTTTCCACTTACTATACTATTTTCTTCTTTTAGTGGTGCACTCATGTTCTAGAAATTCTAGATTCACCTCTGACTCTAAATGCGCATAAGCTGACCCAGATACCACAGTAATAAAAAAAAAAAAAACATTTTTCAAGTACCACCCTAACAAAAATGAAAAGGGTTTCTCAGATTAAGCCTAACAATTCATAATTGGCAGAAAAACACAGATCAAGATCCAATCTTTATACTTCCAGAAACAAAAAGAATTTGACAATCTAAAACAAAAGAAAGAAGGAAATCAAATGTAAATACAACCTCCATATAGTCTTCGAATCAGCTCTTGCTGCTTCTCTGCAGGCTAACCTTACATTTCAAGAAATAATTGATTTTAAGAAAGAATTAAAAATTCACAAAAATAATTCTAATCTTTGTGTTCTCGTTTGTAATGTAAAGGGTTTAGGGAAACTTACATGATAATCGTAGAATTTAGCAAGACGGGGCTTTCCCTTATCGTTCATCAAGATCACTCCCTTTATCATCTTCGTTTGCTTATTTGATTCCAATTGCTTGTCTCCTCTCTCAATGTTTCTAAATCTTGATTCTTGATTCTTGATTCTTGACTTAACAAGAACGCGCGGTGCTTTGTGTTTGGTACTCTTTTTCTGTTTCGTTTATTACAATTAGACACAAACAAATGTGGTAAAATGCAAATACCACCAACAATATTTTCTACAAGATTAAAAAAGAAATCTTTCATTTTTAAATTTTATGCTCTGTCAAATTAAAATACTTAAATTGAAATGGAGTAAATACTCCCAATATATGCGACAAAATTTAGTTGAACATGAAGTATTTTTTTAAAAAAAATTAAAAAGATTTATTATCTAAAATTAATTTAAATATTTTGAGAGTTATCTTTCTTAATATTATTACACATTATGTCCCAATTATGGGATAGAATTTGGTTGAATAGATAGTTGAAAAAGAAAAAAAAAATCAAATGATATAAACATAAATCTTAAATATTTGTGTACGCATATATAATCTTATATGAAGGTAAAATATAAATTTTATAATTAAATTATTTAAAAAATAAAAAATTGATATTTTTTGGGAATATACTAAAAGGGAGGCGTACTCCATTGGGACAGAGGAATATACTCGGAAAAAAATTGATAGAAGGTGACTTTTGAATCTTGTAGATCTTGAAATAAAAATATGAAGAATATATATCAAAATGCACTTTAACCTTATGTTGTCAAGTATATTATGTAAAATTTTAGAATAAAAAAGTTGTCTAAATAAACTAAACAGTCAAGTAAGACAAACAAATTCAAATAAAGGAAATATTAGGAATAAGACATAATAACTCCGTGAATTATGTAAAAATTGCCACTTACACACCTAAACTATGAACTTAGGACCTGTTTGGAAAGCTAACCTGATAAATGAATTTGGTGTAATTAGTGTAATTACATTGTCTGACTTGTTTGATTGGTCATGTAATTACTTGGTCAGCCTAAATTAGGTAAGGGCAAGTGCAATTTATCTTTGTTTCTGGTGCTCAAGTATAGTTTTGTCTAACTTCTTGGGATTTAATGAATAACCAAAACCCCTTCTTCTTTTTCTCTCTAATGAGATATTTGCAGAGCTTTATCCAAATTCAAGTTTCCTCCATTGAAGATGCTTTGCGAGCTTCATCACCATCACTTCTTCTTCACTCCACTATCCATAAACCAACAACACCAAACTACTCCACCCACCATTGTATACTTCTCTCCAAAACGCCGTCGTTCTTTTCCCATTTTCTCCACCCACCACCCCCACCAGCAACCCCACCTTAAAAATCAAGAAACTGATTCTGACACCACCATTACATCGAATGATGAAAAGGGTGTCACTCGAAAACACAATTCGAAATCCTCTGCCGTTCTCCTCCGTTACCTCAAACAGGAAGAATACCAAGAACCGTTACCCGGTTCAGCTGAACCGGAAGAACAAGACTGTGCTGTACTGGAAGAAGATAAAGAGAAGGTTCTTGAAATGTCACTGATAAGGAAAAGAACCCCTCAATTTCCAGGTTCTTTATATGTTCAATCCCCTACCGACGCTGATGTGAATACTTCATTGCCCCCAATTTCCTCTTTGTTTGATTCTAAAAAAGGAAGTGGCTTTGATGATGATGAGATGCTAATTAAGGCACTTGAGATAAGGAGGAAAGTTACAGTGGAGATTTTTAAAGAAGCAATGAGAAAGGGAAGATTTAGTATTACCTATTCGACGAATTTGGTTTCCGAGTTGCCTGATTTTATAGATTATGTGATGATTCAAGCTGCTTCAATGAAGCAAATGCCTGAGTTCTTGGGTTCATCATTCAATGTTCGTGCCAGAGCCTTCATAGATGACTCTGGTGTCGTGCCAATTGTAAGGTACAAAGGAATATGCACATTGAATGTTGTTTTCAAACATTTCGCTCACTACATAGTTGCGCTGTTAATACAAAGGTTGATTCCTAGAATAAATTTCTGCAAATACTAATATAACTTTCATTTTCCGTTACAAGACTCTATAACGAATACTTGCTTATGCATGAACCTTGGGATAGAGTGTGGAATAAGATTACGTATATTGGCTTTATTAAGATTAGCTAATTTCTTGACCTAAATTTGGCAGTGTATGTGTGCAATCCGTGTATTATTGTTGAATAGCAATTCATGCATTTATGGACGGAACTAGCAACTTGTAGGCAGGAGGTTCAATTGAATTCTCAACTGTGCATAATGAGCAAGAACTAGTTCTTTTTTTCAAGGGGAAGTTTTTGTAAAGTGGAAAAGGAGGTTCAAAATTTTTCTTTATGTCATGGATTCATATCTCAGATATGACATTTTTGATTCCTTGTATGAATTCCTGGCTCTCCACTGTCTGGTTGTAATATTGCATTCTTGCAGGTGGTTAAAACACAATGAATTGTCATATCCTCATATTGCAAACCTCATTTGCAAGTCCAGAGGAGATCTTGAATCAATAAGACGTTTGGCTGAGTGGTTGAAGTCAATTCATGTGAAGGGAAGATTTATTGGGCTTGTAATGATTAGAGCTAAGGGGAATGTATTGGGTCGAAGCTTGGAGGAATTGGACGAAATCGTTGGATATTTGGAGTACAAGGGTGTGAAGAGAGATTGGATAGGGTATATTGTAGGACGATGTCCTGAAATATTGTCCTTCAGCATGGAAGAACTAGAATCTCGTACAAATTTCTATTTTGATATGGGAATGGATGAGAAGGATTTTGGAACCATGGTGTTTGACTATCCTAAGGTGCTTGGGTACTTCTCTATGGAAGAGATGAACCAAAAGGTGCCTGATTTAACCTATTTCTACTGTTCTTTGCATAAATGGGCTATCTTGTTTTTTCCCATGCTTGGTGCAAAAAAGCACTGAAGAATGACGTTGTTAGTGGCTATGAAACGCCACTTGGTTGATTTAACGTTAGAATGAAATCTTATATTCCGACTTTTCTTCTCGTTGAAACTTGATTCTTGCTCATCCAGGTTGCATATCTCAAGGAGTTTGGCCTCAGCAATGAAGATGTTGGAAGATTATTAGCTTTTAAACCCCATTTGATGGGTTGTGGTATTGAAGAGAAGTTCAAGCCTCTTGTCAAGTACTTTTACTACCTAGGGATTTCAAAAGATGGTATGAGAAAAATTCTTGTTACCAGGCCAGTGTTGTTCTGTGTTGATTTCGAGACCACCATTGTGCCTAAGGTATGCTATTACTTTTGGCGTGTGTGGCGCTACATTAGATGCCGGAGCATCAAAATACAAGTACTTAAGTCTCAATTTATGAGGCAACTCAAGTTTTTTCACTTTGATTTGAAGTTTCTGTTGACAACTCGAACTTCTGCAGTGCGTTTTATACCTCCAAATCAGAAAATATCTACTACAATATCTGTTTGTTTTAAAATATCTCCTTTCCCTTTTCTTTTTCCCTGCTAATGACTTACATTCTTGATTGTTGAAGGTTCAATTTTTACGAGACATAGGTGTCCAACAAGATGCTATTGGCAATGTGCTTGTCAGGTTTCCCAGGTTACTCACTTTCAGCCTCTACAAGAAGATACGTCCAGTGGTCAGTTTGTTTCCCTTTTCCTGACTGAGTGACTGTTTATGTTTCATCTGAATTCTCTCAACATTTTCAGTTTCCTCTGTCTTAGTAGTATTTGGTGATAGTGCAATCCCTATAACATGAACCTAAGTCTTGATTTATGAATCACAGCAACTATATAACTCTATCTCGTTTCTGTTTTGTCGTTGGCTACATCTGCTACTAGACCGCTTGCTACTTCAAGAGTGGGAGCAAAACTGATACGGGCTATCTTATTATAGGTCATATTCCTTTTGACAAAAGCTGGTGTCTCCCAGAGGAACATTGGAAAGGTGATAGCTCTAGGACCAGAGCTTCTGGGATGCAGCATTGCCAATAAATTGGATCACAATGTGAAGTATTTTCTTTCCCTTGGCATAACTCTCAGACAACTAGGTGAAATGGTTGCTGATTTTCCAATGTTACTGACATACAATATAGATATCCTCCGCCCTAAGTATCGTTATTTGCGAAGGATGATGGTTCGGCCTTTGCAGGATCTTATTGAATTTCCAAGGTATATGGCATTCAATGAAACTGTCCTTCCAATATTGCTACTCCTCTATTCTACCGAAAGTGACGTCTATTTTACAGGTTTTTTAGCTATTCACTTGATGACAGAATAATTCCTAGACACAAGATTATGGTGGAGAACCGTGTAAACTTCAAGCTTCGGTATATGTTGGCTAGCACAGATGATGAATTTAAACAGAGGTTTGAGGCTGCCGTTGAAAGACGCTTAAGATTTGAATCTGGAGTCATATATGATAAGCAGGAACACACTGAAATTGATGGCTCCATTGAGAAGTTGCCTTTTGATTTTCAAACAACTGAGATACTAGAAGAAGAAACAGATCTTTGTTCTGATTACAAAGATTTACCTACTGTACATATTCAGAATTCTGCATAACTAACCGGAAAAAAAATGCATATAGAATTGTGAAACATAAAATTGTCAATCATAATTTATTCCCCCTCTTTGGTGTTAAAATAGGACTACAACTTAACAGGATAACTTTCCTACACCAATTTTCACTTAGGCACTTTGTTCATTTTAAATTCCCGTAATTTAGGCTTTGCTATGTCATTTTGAACAAAGCCTACTTGAGGTGCCTAAGTGAAAGTTGGTGTTAACTTTAAGAGTATGTCTATGGATTCCACCCATAATTCTAACCAATTGATGGATACATAAACTGTACACTGTTGAAAGTTGAAGAGGCATATGTGTGATCAATTAATTTTTATTCAAAAGGCTCAAGTTTAACTTATAAAAATGTATTTTTAAAAAATAGAAACACTACCAATCAAATCCAAAACGAAGACACAACTTATGAATCGAAAGAAAATAAGGAAAAGATGCATGAACTTTAGGTGTGTTCGTTTCAAGGAAAATATATTTTTCCAATAAATAAATAAATAAATATATTACTTATTTTTTCTTATATTCAATATATAGTTTCAAAAATATTTGGTTACTTAGATAGAGGGAAGGCCGGGTGAGATCAGAGATGGTAGGAATGATGGCTACCGTAACAAGAGTGAATATGAGGTGTTTTGGAATATAGATAAAATACAATCAATTTATTTTCCTATTTTTACTGAAATATTATTTACTTATATTTAAAAAAAATTGTGTTCCTAGAGAATAATATTTTCTAATTTTTTTAACAACATTAAAAGAAAAGAAAAAAAAAAAAAAAACTCAACACGCCCGTAGAAAGAAAAACAATAGTATATGGTAGGATGTTGAGACGGTTTCACAAGACAGAGTATAATAGGTGTAAGCGGAGCAGAGATTTCAGTTATTGCCAATCGCCTTTTGGTTTACTCGCATCTGGACTCCAATGGCCGCTTTATTAGCTCGCAAGTCTTTATCTGCTCTTCGTTCTCGTCAGCTTGTAAGTCTTCCTCTATCTCTTTCTTTTCCTCATTTAATTCTTACATGTCCAGTTGTTTCAGACTCAATTTCTCGTCAGAATGGTTTCTTGAACCCTAACTTTGCTGATATCAATTGAACCGTTTGGACACTCAATTTCATCGGTATTAACTTTCCTAGGCATTAGGTTTGCAATTACCTTATCTTCAAGAGAAGGTTATGGAAACGACCTCATGTTTGAAAATTAGTGTTGTGATGGATTTGGGTGTTGGGGGGTAGACTCTCATTTTGGATAAGAATATGGGGCGTCTTTACTCTTTAGGGCACAATTTGTTGTTCTAGGATAAAGACTGTTTTCCCCCACTGTACTCTCCTTCTTGTCTTTCTCTTGCCTGATTCAAATCGCAAGAGGATAAATTTGGAATAATTCTAGTACGGGTTGGCTTAAATACTTGTAGGGACTGACAGGGTTAGATAGGTTAAAGAGAAAGAAATTGCTGTTTATGGAGGCAATGAAGATACTGAGTGATGGATTACAATTCAGGCTTTCCCTAGTCAACTGCTCAACATTATGGATGCCAGTACTTTTACTTTCTTATACTATGTTTATTTGGTTTTGACTAGTGATGGATTTCTTGGTGGTAATGACATCCATTTTCTATAATAAGGTTGAGGGTTCAGAATTACATTACAAGGCAAAGTGGGAAAGGTGTACTGTTGGATATCGTGTGGGGTGGGGGAGGGGGTTTGGTGTGGGTTTACCATTTTAAAAACATTTCCTTCTTTCTTAACCTCTTAAACTTTAAGATGCTACATACAATATATTGTGTCTGTTGAGAAACTTTATCTGGGAGATGCGAGAGTCTGCTGTTACTTCACTATGTTGTAGGTTCTTGGTCAGTATGGTTGCTTGTATATGTATTTGTATGTATATGTGCATTCCATATCTTACGGCGTAATAGAATGGTTTGACACTTTTTTCTTTCTGTGGGAACTGTAGGTTTTGGCAGGACAAGCATGGCAAGGGACTAATACACCTAATGGAACTCTGCTTGGTACTCGATCATTTGCTACCAAGCATTCGTTTTCAACCGACAAAGGTTTGTATTGCGCTCTCCACCCCCCCTACCCAAATCCACCACCCTTTGCCGTGAGTCTCTTAGCATGTGAAGCATGTATGTGGATGATGTAGCTGTAGAGAAAAGGTTGTAGCTCACTGGAATAACTTTTGAGCTTTAGTGGGGATATAAATGTTACACAGTGTGGTATGTAGTACTTTCCTTTCCTACTGGGTTGTTCACTTAGATGAGCACAATTATCAAGGGAGGAATAGAAAATATGGGATGTTTAGAATTTGTTGGGGACCTTGGTCATATATTTTATTTTTTTCGGGTTAAATAATTAGATTATAGGACCACTAGAATCTTTTCTGATATTTGAAATGAGTAATACTTTCCATGGAAGATTTTGAGAGAAAAGTAGGTCAAGCATTATCTTGCGTATGATATTAATGTTTTGCTCATATCTATAGTATTAATGTCCGCAATCCAATTTCCATTGTGGCTAAGATAATATTACAACCAAAATAGCTCGTAACATGGTACATAGTTATTCTGGATGGGACCATGCAAATTCTTGCAAGTAGAAACACCTGTCTATTATGCCGTCTAATCACCTGTTGGGAAGTCCATTTGCAATCTTAAATGGATTTAGAAGGCTAGGCTATCAGAATACTTGTCCAACATGTTGGAACCCTGATGCATATTGGAGAAGGTAACATCATTCTGCATGTGAAAAGACGTGGACTTTGCTAAAAATATATAACCTTCAACGGAGATAAGATGAAACATAAAATCGTCTTTCCAAATATTCAAGAACTGAATGCACTTTGAGTGAAGAAATCAGTCGCATGCGTGCATAGGATTCTATTTGATGGAGGATTGCCCCATTTTTTCTGTTGCACATTATCATTCTAGATTGGCACTGCACCCTGAGTATGTTGGTTTTTTTCCAATAAACGCTGGGCTACATGAAAACCAATTCTTGAGGGTCTTAATCGGAGGTTCTAAATGATTCGGAGCAATAATTTACTCCGATGGCGAAGTAGTTAGTACTCCTCAACTCTAAGTTCATAATAGAAAGTAGTTAGTATTACCCAACTGAAAGTCATTGCTCTGTTATCAGCCGCCTGGGTCTTTTAGTACCTTATTTTGGGGTTCCTCAGTATAACTTACTTCCATGGTCCATTGCTTTTTCTTTCATGTCAGATGATGAAGAAAGAGAGCAGCTAGCGAAGGAACTATCAAAAGATTGGAATTCAGGTAAATCCTTTTAAAGAATTCTGACTCTGCGTAGCATTTAGATTCCCCTAGCGCTGCCTTTGGCATTACCTGTTTCTGATTTTTTTGACTAAATGCAGTCTTTGAGCGAAGCATAAATACACTTTTTTTGACTGAAATGGTTCGAGGTCTGATGTTGACGCTCAAGTACTTCTTTGAAAAGAAAGTGACTGTAAGTCTCTCATGCTTCCACTAGCTTTTTACCTTTAAAAGTTTTTGTTCGATTGCCAATTGGCCAGTCTTCAACTCATCTTAGGTGGTAGCATTTGATATGCTAACCTCTCAGCCTTTACCTTTTTGAGTAGCAAATCAAATACCGTTATATTGCAGATTAACTATCCTTTTGAAAAGGGGCCTTTAAGCCCTCGTTTCCGTGGAGAACACGCCCTTCGACGTTATGCCACAGGAGAGGAAAGATGCATTGCATGTAAACTTTGTGAAGCTGTAAGTGCTGACCTACTATGATTGTACTGCAATTTATGTTTACACACTACTGATTCGAACCTGTGTCTGTCGCTGTTCTCTGTTTGTTACCTTAATGAGATCCACTGTTGGTTACCATCATGAAACTTGAGATTTGGGTTATTATGATGTTAGTGTTGGTCTTCTACTGTTCCATTGAGGTGTGTGACTACTTGCATTCTGGGGTAGCTACCAACTACTTCCATTCTTTTATGGATGGAAATAGACGAAGTTTCTTCTAAATTAAAAAAGGAAGAATAGTAGTGAAATATGTGCTTTTGATAATAAACTGTAAGATCACAGAAACTGCTCGACTGAACTCCCTCTTTTCTAGATCAAGGGTCCTGATCTTGGGTAGTATGTTGATTAAGCTCAAGTTGACAATATATGCGTAAATGGGGAAATCTGTACAACAATATATTCTTTATGGAAGCACGATAATGTGTAAATAGTCTCATAATCAGTTTATATATTTGAAAACTAAGATTAAGTGAACTGAACGTGATAAAACTGTTGTGCCACCCCCAATTGGCACTGTTTTTTAGCAGTTCAACCTAAAAAGAAGCTTTTCTTAGGGAGGACTATTTATATCTTTGTTTTTTTTTTTTACAAAAGAGATATTAGGGAATATATACTGCTATACTGCTCTACTTATTTTAAGACTTGTGTGGGTGATATTGCTAGCATTCTACATGTTGAAGTATATGATTACCTATGTTACTGATACAAATGAATTGGGCTTTTTAACAGATTTGCCCTGCTCAAGCTATTACAATCGAGGCCGAAGAGCGAGAAGATGGAAGTCGTCGAACAACTAGGTACACTTTTATCAGTTAGCTGATGTCCCATTAGATACTTGGACATCCATGTTCATGTCTATATCAACGATTACAGGTATGATATCGATATGACAAAGTGCATCTACTGTGGATTCTGCCAAGAAGCCTGCCCTGTTGATGCCATTGTCGAGGGGCCCAACTTTGAGTTTGCAACTGAAACTCATGAGGTCTGTTATAATAATTATGAGCAAAAAAATTGAAATAAATGAACTTCTACTGTTACATACCTTGACTAATATAAATTGCATGCATCAGGAACTCCTTTACGACAAGGAGAAACTTCTTGAGAATGGAGATCGATGGGAAACTGAAATTGCAGAGAATCTGAGATCTGAAAGTCTTTATCGCTGAGTTTCTTCGTCAAATATAAGCTGAAATTTCTTATAAAGTAATCCACAAAATAAAGGGTGTTGGTGAATGCTCTTATTTGTACTTTCCCTTGTTTTTTGATTGTTGAGATGGCTCTATTTCGTACAAATCTGTGAATGAAATAGAGCATTATCTTGAACTAGATTTCTGGTATGGCAAGCTGACTTATCTGTAAAGTTAAATGTCCATGATCATAGACTCTCAAGTGGCTATGTCACTGCAATTACTCCTTTCGTACCAATGGGGTCTTCATGGAAAAGTTATATGAAACCATGATAGGACTTGCTCAATTTGGATCTGTATGATCCATTTATAGTTCTAAAGAGATTGAAGTTTTGTTCATTTTCTAGTGGTCTCTCCTTACAATTGCCATTTATTGAGATAATTGTCGTTGCAAATCAGAGCCTCTTTTGTGTTCAACTTACTATAGCTGTTTGTTTTGGTGATGGATGGAAACTAGGGTGCAAAAATGGGTTCCAAAGTTTCTGAATATAATTATGTCTTGTACACTTGAAGGGTGTACCTTTCTTCAACAAGAAGTTTGGATTTCACTGGGTATGTTGTTGTTGAGAATCTTCCTCACAAAATACCATACTGACATCTGAGTTCCTTCTCAAATCTTGAACAATGTTTAGATGGTTGGTCCCAAGAGATGGGATTCTATTTGCTGCAGGCCCAACCCTACTCAGAGAACTGGAATTACGTATTAAGTTTGGGTTTCTTACTACCAACCCCAGTAGTGTGACGGTTTTTCCGTCTCACAAACCTTATAATGTCGGGTTCACCAAATTGTGAGATAGAAAAGTTTCACACAACTAGTGTCGATGGTAAGCAACAAATTATTATTTTCGTTTCGTATGCATATGAATAGCGTGGTTGCCGAGATGTCGTAATTTTCGATGAAAATATTTTTGAAGACATTTACGTGAGGTAGTATGATAAAAGAGCACGTGATTATGGTATGAAGAAGATGATGTGTCGGACGTTGTTCACGTGCTATTTTCTTCCCCAGCTTCAATTCATTTTTAACCTCAAATTCCCATCCCCATAAATACTTTGGTGCATTCTGTTTTCTTTCTCGTCCGTTGCTTTACTTTAACTTTATTACAGATAGTGCGCGTGTATAAGAAGAAAGAAAATAAAAGGAACAACAAAAGCTATTCATGCCAAGTGCATGTTCATGGAATTGCATATAAAATAACTTTAAGGAAACCATATGGTCGGATAGTTTGAGTTCTCTACGAGATCTCAAATTCAAGTTTTGAATATGAAAAAAATCTTATTAGAAATTTTGTCTTCTAGGTCTTGGAACATGCCGTCTAAATATAGTTGGACGAGGGACTTCGATGTGGTATCGGACCAAATGAAAAAAAAAAAAAAGTATTATCACATTCTAAGCCACTAAAATGTGATAGATCACCAAATAAGATGGATTGATGTATATTCCGTTGTTTATTCTCTTTTTTTTCACAGTACTCTTTCAATGTTGTAACAAGTACTAGTACATAAGGATATCTATAGAATTATTATTTTTACTGTGATAATATTAAATATATATGTAGAGGGGATGACGTGTGTGATTTTTAAGATGATTGCTTTTGGTGGGAGCAGAAAACTGTTGAAACAAAACATAGGGAGGAGGTGTCTCTTTTCAGTCTTTTGGTGCAGTGCAGTGCAGGATAAGATATTTTTGCAACGACAGACACCATTTGGCTCCATTCTCCATCTTATTCCCAACCGTTCATTTCCCTCCTGTGCTTATGCATGCATTTCCACTTTCCTCACCAATTAACTCTTTCCGTTTCAATTTATTTGTCTAATTTTCATTTGATACAAAATTTATAAAAGTAATGAATATGAAAATAATTTGTTATCTGGAAAATTAAAACTAAAAATTTTCTTTACTAATTTAAAAAAGATAGACAAATAAATTGAAAAAAATATATATTATATTTCCCAAATTGGTTGGCTCTACTTGCAGATGGCGGAGACAGGATCAAGAAATTTTAATATTTATTATTTTATTATATAAATAAAAGTTTATATTTTTACAAGGATATTCAGATCCTTCTGCCTAGATTCGTCCAAGTTCTCATATATAACACATCCCTCTGTTATTTACAATTAGATTCTTTCTACATCGACTTATGTTATACGTGTAGCAAATTTAATTTGGGACATACTAGTTAAAAGGAGTTTCGTTTCTATTACTCTGTATATACTCCCTTCGTTCTAATTTATTTGATATTTTTAAACTTTGAGATTTAGATTAAAAAAAAATTATTGTAATTCTTTTAAATACTCCTTTTGCACACTATTACTTACTATCTATTTTGGATTTTACATCTCTTTTTAAATATTCCCTTTGTTTCAATTTATGTGGCATTTTTTATTTTTCGAGAGTCAACAGTTTAAGTTTGACGGAAATTTGCGCATGAAATTTTTAATTTTTTTAAATGAAATTTATATATTTGTAAACTACGTAAAAAATACTGTAAGTCACAATAATTGATAATTCAAAATGTTTAAAAAATTTATGAAAAATTTACGGTCAAAAATAGACTTATTTGAATCTTGAAATTTAAAAAGTGCCACATAAAATGGAACGGAAGAATAATGATTAATATAAATATTTTATTATAATATTTTTGTGAATAAGTAATTAATGTTAACGATAAACATGAAAAGAAATATATTTTCTTTTGATGGGATAAAAGCAACAAGCGAAAGTGAACATTTTAATATAAAGGACAAGCAAAAGAGAACAAAGTGAATATGTTTACATATTTTAAGTTGTTAGGATACTTCTTACGTTTTCAAAGATATAAATATTAGTTTGACTCTCGAAATGTGAAAGTGAAATGAGACAAAAGGGAGTAGTATTTAGAGGTGAAAGTTAAAAAATATGGATTGTTGAAAGAAGTCATGTCTTAAATTTGATAGTTTTGGTGTTCGATAGAGTACAGGCAAAGAGGTGAGTTGTATGGTTTGCATGGAATAGTGTTTGTTGCTAAATGATGAATGATGCTATCTTTCTTGCACACAAGTTTTATGTTTTATGTTATTTTGTTTGTTTCTATACGTGACGTCTTCACTATGTCGTTTAGTGCTGATGAGTCTTTTGTTGGAATTTGGTTGCCTTTTTAAGTGCTCTTTTACTTTCTTCTTCATAAATGACCCCCTCTCTCTCTGTTACAAAAATAAATTACCTACTTATTAAATTGGTTTTGGAATTGAAGGGGTTCATATTCACTCTCTCTTTCTTGATCTCTGGTAATACATTCATCTTCTTGATTATTCACAACTCTCATTTCTGCTCATGGAGTACTTTTCTTGGTAATTCAAGATTTGAAATTACTGTGTTGGAGTTTAAGGTTTGGGGGGTTTCTTCTACTGTTCCATTGCTTTTTGAAACTTTTTACCAGATATGAATTTTTGCTCTATAAAGGTCCCACCTGTATATGTGATTCACTTTTTTGTTCTTGGAGTTATAACCTTCTTTTCTTGTGTGAATGGAGAAAAAAGATTTTAGTACTATTTAGATTCTTTTATGTATCTCTTAATAGGACAATCTAAGTAGCTCAGTGCGTACTATCTGAACTTTCACTTGTTACTTCTTGGTGAGAATTCATTCACCACCTTGTAATCGCCTCTCCATTTCTTGTACCCCCAATTTTATTTTATCCTCTTATAGTTATGAGATTCTCTGATTGGAAATTCATCTCCTTCATATTTATATCTCAGTAGTTTGATATAATTAGTTGATGGGTACTTGTTTCTTATTCATTCCTTTAATCTTAGTGTTCCCTCAAATATGTGGGACTTGTAACAAAATTTGTCTTGATGCTCTCTCTTTTTCCAGATTCTCTTCGCTGTTATGAGTCCTACTTTTGGGGTTCCTTGCCAACTAAATCTTGATGGATTTTGGTGAGAAATAGCCTTGATTTTTGTGAAGGAATGGAGAACTCGCATGAGAATGGGAATGGAGTGGCTGAGAATGGCCACAGCCTCATGAGGCACTCTCCTTATCAGCCAGGATTTAAGTTATATTTACAGTGGTTAGATTTGAGAGTGTTTTATGTTAGAATTAGCAAATGTGAGCTTGATGATTTGACTGCAGAGTACCTCACAGTGAACCATGTTCCGCTGAATCGTGATACCCTTTTGGAAGTGAATGGTGCACGGACTGGAATTTATTCTGATGGGATATCCACTGTACTCAGAAGAGATAGGTACGATAAGAAATCCGAGGAAGTCACTTTTGTTAGTACGGATAGTATAAGTATGACAGGAAGTGTGAGATTTGAGGTTTACGATAGGGATGTTGTTGTGTTGTATGGCTCATTAGAACTATGTGATAGCAATGGGTTTTTCGGTGAATCTGAAAATCATGGTCAATCTTGGAGCATCAATTGTGAAACAGATGTGCTTGCTGGCTCTAGTTCTAGCTTTCTTAAAGGAAATCAACACCTCGATACGCATTTGGTTTCTCCTGTAATTGAAGTTTATGTGGCTGGTTGTTTCTCAGGGAAACCAATTATACTGACAAGGACCTTAGAACTCGGACACCGGAAGAAGCAACAAAGGCAAGGAATGCTGGAATCTATACCAGAATATGAGGCAACCGAAAGCCAGTACCATGTTTCGTCTTCATATGCAATGCAGGTATACTACTAGTTGTGGTGATTTGATGTTTACACCTATACAGTCGTTGCAGTTCTAGCTTTGTTTAAGATAATTTAAAACTCGATCAATGTTTAACCATTAGTAATTAGCAATTTTTCACCCTTCATGCCAAATAATTTTTGTTGTCTTTTTTGTTGAACAGCTTTTCCATATTTGATGTAGTAGTTTTTGGCTCCTCTGTAACTGTATTTTCTTATCTTGTGCTGTCAGTACCCACTACCCAGGACCAGCCAATAATGCTCGAGTACCATGAGCAAACTTATCTTGAAATCTTGGGAAACAAAGGATAGAGTCTGCCCCAGAATTATATACACATACTCATATGTACACACATGTATACTTAGATACACACATGTGTATCTTACCTTTTCGTTTTGTGTGTTGATGTTTATACTTCTTACCAGGATACCACATGGGTGAAAGGAAACAAAAAACTTTGTGCTAGCATATAAGATAGTACACCGTAAAACAAAATATCCAGTGTGATGTCACAAGTGGGGTGTGGGGAGTGTGGGATATACACAGATCTTACCCCTACCTTTGCGAGATAAGAGGTTGTTTCCGAAAAGAAGATGATATACAATATATGTTAGTATTTGAGATATTGCATCTCTTATCTACCCAAGTAATCAGGAACTTGGCACCCACCAGTACCAATTTTTTTCAGTACGAGGACTCCTTCCGTGAGCACAAGCTAAATTCCTCATTTCAATTTATGAACATAGAGAGAAAGGGGAATCTAATGCAGTAAGCACAAGATAACAACTGACTAAACACTATGCATATATACTTGAAAACTCAATGGCATGATTTATAGATCAAACTTCCTACTGAAATAATTGTTGAACTCGTTAGAATTTGAATGCCTGGACAAGTTACTGAACTTTCCTTGGGTGTGGAAGAAGTTTTCCCTTTTATCGGATCTGCAATATGGGATATATAATAGTTTGCATGTTAGTTTCTTTGTCTATTCCCTTCTCTCTTCTTAGGCTTGCTTTGTTGTTAGCCTATGTGATTATGGAAGTCTAGCAAGAGGCACCTGATTTAATGACTTTTGATATGTCAAACACCACCATCTGTTTTTTCTTTGTCAATTATCATGAATGTGTGCGTCAACAATACATTTGCAGGTTACAGATCATGCAAGACAGAAACAGGAGCATGATGAATATAACCTTTACTCAAGGATGGAATATATAGAAGGTGAAGATGGCGAACTATCCTGGTTCAATTCTGGCGTAAGAGTTGGTGTTGGAATTGGCCTCAGTGTTTGTGTTGGTATTGGTATAGGAGTCGGGCTTCTTGTTCGTACCTACCAAGGAACTTCCAACTTCAGAAGGCGTCTAATATGAATACCTGCTAACTTGATGATTTTGACTGATAACTTTCTCCGGAACTAAGTGCTGATGATGCAAGGTGATAGGATCCTCTTGTAAGCAGAAATGTTTATGCCCTTTTTCCATTTCTTCCTGAACTGGTCTTTTATAAAATAACACCCAGCAGTAACACCAGACATCGAATAAAACTTGAATCTTGTGTACTTGAGCTACAGTATAGCCTTAGACCTTGTTGCTAACTAGCGATACTCACTTGTTAGAACAGTCTTCACTGAATCATATTTCTCATAGGTCTGCTGTCATTTTTTTTTTCTTTTGTCAGTAATTCTTAGGTCTTCTATTGGTGTTGTAACATGGTCAAATGTATCAGTGAACGTTCCGTCTCTTCAAAGGTTTTAATCTAATTTCATGTTTATGCTAATTGAATACCAGATTACTGTTTACAGATTGCAGTATGTTGTTTAGGTTTGTGTTTTTGGTTTCCTCTTGTCGTATACCTTATTTTTGCTCTCCAGGTTCCACACTTCCTCTATAGTTCTTGAAATAACTCGATAGGCAAATAGTTATGGCACTTTTTAGTGGTGGGATTCGAACCCCTTGACAACAAAGCTTAAAAGGTTCTTTTCTGCCTCTGGATCGACACGCTTCTTATATAGTTACTGGATTTTTCAGTACAACCTGAAAAACCCCATCCAATACCCTAAATCGGCCCATCTAGATTTGCATGCCGTACGTCCTCATATAGGACTTACCTAGCTCCGATTGTCGTTGAAACCAAGTGTGCAAAGCTAAATATCATGCTGAAATTTCAATTGATACATTTACTTCTCCTCACTTGAGCTAAAAAGGTGAAATAACTGCTCAAAACGTAATAAACATTTAACCTGCCAGCTAACATAACCTTTTGAAATCCGCAGAATTTCTGCAACCTAACTGCATGAAATAGTTTTAAAAGCTCCTAATTAATTCCTAGAATATTAGATACATGGCGATACATTACTATCCCAGTGCATTACGAAATTTCCTGTGAATAGTTTCGGAAAAAGTCCCCCTTTTGACAATGTAACAAGCCATAGAATGCCATGCTTACCTGCCAAATTTTGTTAGAACACACATAATAGAAGCAAGGGAGACGGGATCACCAACAAACAAGCCTGATTATAGGGGAAGCCAATTGCTACCTCCCTGAGTGAAAGAGAGAAGAAATGCTATTAAAAGACATAAAACGGGCAGATTTCATACGCCACAACGTCTTATGTACATGCTGGTCATTCTCTTAATAACCAATGCTCACAGTCAAGGATACTGAGCAACACCAAGTAACCAACCTAAGAGTCGCACAATCCACATAACTTCTGGTACAAAGGTGAGACAACACGTTTTATGTACAAATAGCAGTGTCTCTTGCAATGGAGATACTAGTATGGACATTAGACACCAAACTGTCCCCATGCTTATCCACCGAACCATCACATATCTGGTAGGGGGAATCTATTTGCTCGTCGGAACCAGGTGGTAAACCCGCTGATTAAGTGAGGACAGTCTTCAACATTTCTAGTTGAAAAGCTGAGACACTGTTGCAATAACTCCTGGGCATCAGACAAGGGAAGCGTGGATATAATCCTCAAAAACGTGTCTTCCAGCTCCACGTATATTGTTTTGTGACTTGGCATCATCGGTGTTACATAGTCTTTGCACAAAATCAACACTGGAAGCCAATCTTTCACGATCTTCTTTCTAACCTGTTTAGGCATTAGAGAACTGAAGTAAAGCAGAAGCGATTGTGGAAAAATTACATCACCGTTTATGATTTATCAGTTAAGCACAACATTAACTTGCCAGGTGATAACACCAGAACAGACACAACCAGCAAAAATAAAAATGCAGCTGCTATTGTAGAATGTCCAAGTTTCTGGTTTCGACTAAGTTTACCTTTAATACAGATCACTCATTTCAACAATGTCAAACAAAACAAGGTACAAAATAAGGAAAAAATCTTTACAAACCCAAACCATTTCTTGGGAACAATCAACACTATTTAGATGTTCCTGAAAAGGCGTTATCTCCTCCCTCTTATCTTCCCTTCGTACTTTTTTTGGGGGCTGAATGTTCACTAGAAACATAAATCATGTGCTACATCCATTTAGACCTATAACCACAAACAAACTGAAGGTTCTATGCTGCCCATATGTTTCAAGTAACATGTGAAACTTCCATTACTAGTGCTTGTACTTCTATAATGCAAGAGTGACAATACCAGCAAACTATACAAATAAAGAAACCAGTCTCGCAAAGAAAAACTAAGCTGGTTCGGTAAGTGTAACGTTATTAAAAGTTCATGGGTGTCGAGATTTGACATAAGTAGTACAGCAAGCATCTAACAGCATCCAACATCTGCAACTCCAATGTACAACAAGTAAAACCAGAACCACTAGGGTTTAGCAGCAATTCTTTTACAATTATCCTGCCACTTCAACTGAAGCTACTAAAAAAACATGGTACAGCCTACGAATAAACATTAAACCAGTAGAGCATTTATGATAACAGTTACTATATGATACCATAACTTGCAGTTTCTTCGACGAAGCATCACACCAAGTCCATGAAGATCTAAAACTTACTGAAGTAGCTCGGATTGTCAAAGAACAGCACAAGGCTAACTAATACAAGATATAACTCAGAACATGTAAAAGCCAATACCCATTTGGATAAAGATCCATGAGACATATAGTTGAATACTGCAAATGGATAGGAAAACTTCTAAGTGATGTCCCACTATTACTTGCATTCAAAAGTTATAAGCTAAAATAGCTGAAAGCAGGAGAAAGATAAGTGAAACAGTAGCACGAAAACTCACTGCTATACACTCTTAGAAGTATCCTTTGCTAATGCAAGAATATGTTCAAGTACAAGATGCTCCAAGACCTAAAGGTGTCTGTGTGTTAATAGTCCCTAATTTTGCAACTAGGGAACATGAACGTTTCAAAAGGCATAACTTCTAAAGCCCTCATAGCCCACATAGGGTATTTCCTAGACTCTATATTTTGCAATTACACATTCCAGAAAGAGTCATTTGTAGACCTGGGAGAACGAAACGGACCTGTCTGGTGGCCAAGATAATCCCCGTGGCGACTGCATTAGAAAGCTTGCAAGTGCATCGAAGCACAACTGCAGGAAGCCCTGGAACGATGTTCCTCCATGCATCATCACGGAGAGCCCTCAGCAAATCAGCAGTAAATGCAGCCTGATTGCTCCACTCTTGTACAGCTGTATCGGCCACTCTCAGTTCAATCATCCTCTCCACCAACCACAGCAAATGCCTCCCATTTGTCATTGCAGTATGCAAATTCAGCCTCTGAATTGCCTCAATCTCATTGTGATCACCTCTAAAGTCAGGACTTGAATACTCCTCCAACGACTCCTTCACAATCTTCAAGCTACTCTGAAAGGCACGGTCCAACACTCTCTTCGCTGCCTCTTTGGACGAAAAGTCCCTCAACAGCTTAGCTACAAATGCCTTAGCGAATGCCATGTTGGGATGATTATGAAGTGCTGATAATATCAATCCATGAAGCATTTGCTCGGAAGAATCAATTTTGTCAATCGAAACCCTAGCGAGAAGCTCTTGAGATTCCTCCTTGCCTAGCAACGGAACTATACTGAGTATTTTCCTTTCTTCATCTTCAGTCCATGGTACGGCCTCAAGGAACCTAACACAAGCCTTAATGCAATCCTCGAATATTAGTTCCAAAGCCACCGGAAGTAAACACAACGCTACCGAAACATTGTGGATAGTTGTCGAGAAGTCATTGGTATATAGAAGCTGAAGAACAGCCAAATGATGATCGATTGATCCAGGAGTAGCGGGAACGCCAAGATTGAGTCGGAACATCCTAGAAGAGTTCCCGGAATCGACGTCGTTTGATTCCTTTTGCCAACGGTCGGATAAGAGAGTAGCGAAGTACTTAGAACGGCAGAGAACATCGGAGTGGAGATAGATCTGGACATCGGATTGATCAGAATCGACGGCTGAAATGGATTCGGAGTCATCGGTATCGAACAGCGGCAATTGATCGACAAAGAGACGAAGCACGACGTCAGCCGTGGCTGAATCGTTGAATCCGCGGCTAGCAGCAGCGGAGGATGACGGGGCAATAAAGGTGTGAGAAGCTGTGCGGCGAATACCTGATGTCTTCTGTGTGCGTTCCGTTAGGGTATTATCAGGACGAGAAGAGTCTATGATTCCTATAGTAGAGGAAAGTCGACTATAGCTACCAGAACGTTGTCGTTTTTTGCCGGAGGTGACTCCGGAAGCAACACCACCACCGCCTGCCGTCATATGATTCTGTTACAGGTCTTTCGCGATGAAGATCAAGTTTCAGATAAGAACGATTGGGATTTCTGATCGAAGTGTTCAGAACAGTGTAGTAAATTAATTAATGTAATAAAGTTTTGAATTAATTGTTTGAGTATGCCGGATTTGGTTTTTATTGCAAGACAAGTGGATAAAATCGGATTGATGATCTGACGTGTCCAGGGCCCATCTTCTAATAAGCCCATTTTATTGTTGGATCACTGATTCTGAAATCTCCAATTGGGCCTAGCCAGCCCTTCGAACCGGCGCAGGTGCAGAAATAATCGATTTTGGGATTCCTATTTAAGTCACGGCCTAATGTGATAACTTTTTAAAATATTAGCCACCACCTCAGAAGAAGTCGCAAAAGTTTACAATTTGATAGTATTACTTTTCCATTTTAGTAAAAATCATATTTATTAAAAAATTAATAAATATAATATGTAGTTCACTAAGTTACGTATTTCTTAAGAAGCAAATACTATTGAGATAATTTCTTTGAAACAAACAAAGTATGATTTTTGTATGAAATTATTGCTTTACGGAAATAATAGATTCAATATTAACTAAAAAGGAGGAAGAGGAACACAGGGGAAGTAATTTTGATTGAAATTTGGCCATATTAGCTAGTCCTTCCGTCTCATATTAGTTGATTACTATATTAAATATAATTGTCTCATATTAGTTGATCACCTTACTGAATTAAGAAAGCATTGATTAATTTTTTTTTCTACATTATCCTTGCAATTAATTCTTTTTGAAAGTATTCACATTTTTTTTGTAAAATTCTCAAGTTCTTTTTAAGGAGTGAATTAGTAAAATTATTTTTTTATCAATAATTTCTTAAACATCGTGCAAAATAGAAAGTGATCAACTAGAGTATCAGTTAAAAGAAAACTTAAATGAGATCGTCTAAATACATTGTCATGAAATTTACATCTTCTAACCTAATAGTCAGGGGTGTTCACGGTTTTGATAAAAACCGATCCAAACCGATTAAATGAACCGGTTTTATTTAGAGTTTGGTTTGGTTTGGTTTTAGATTTTTTAAAAACCGATAGTATTTGGCTTGGTTATGATTTTGTCGAACCAAACCGATAAATAAAATACATAAATTTTATTATCAAACATACATAATATACTATTTTATAAACAATTTTAAAAATCTTATATATGTATTCTTCAAAATTTATTTATAATTTACTTATGAAAGTAAAAATGACCAAGGTAAGAACAATTATCTTATTGGTTTCATGTATATGAGTGTCTATGACAATTCTTTGTGGGACTGAAAATGTCAATGTTTCTTCCTTCTAGGACAAAAATAGTGAACTTTGAAGCTTTATTCATAGTAAATTCAATGATCGAAAGTTTCGTAATGTCAGTCATTCTAACTATTTTTCATTTTGAATGGATTATTGTCGCTTTTTTCACGTGTTAATTGAATTATTTCTTTTAATTTTATATTTATACGGTTAATAACCAAACCAAATCGAACCGAAACCGATAACAACCAAACCGATAAATGTATATTATATTAGGTTTGGTTTGATTTTGATAATTTTAAAACCGATTAAGTTGATTTGATTTTAATTTTGACCAATAACCGATCCAAACCAACCCGTGAATACCCCTACTAATAGTATAACTCGATACCACAAAAAAGTATAACTCGGTAGTCTTGGATAAATTAAATCACAGAAGTTATATGTGTTAGCATTGTAAAACATAATGACATTATTTACTTATAAAGATTCTGTTACATCAATAATATAATAATTTAGCTATTTATGAAATTCCCTCTCATATGATATTGATTCTAAATCTCTCAATCTTTAAAATACACAAATAACCTATTAAAATATCCACTATAATTTTCCAAATAAAAGATTTCCACCGAAAGAATAAAATGCGAGAAACTATCCACGCTAATAATTCAAGGGAAATTAAACATACCTCCCACAAAAATATCACACGAATTTGAAGAGAAAAAAAAAAGTTTATATAGAATAAAGTTAATGATATGATTCATGTGTTACTATTTTGATATATTCAAATGTTAGAGGATATTTTATATTTTTTATAATTTACGCTGTGGATCTTCCGACAACATTTGAATTTGGTGAGTGAGTAATGGACACACTGTCCCAAAGGCGCCTCTGTCTATTTATTTTTTTGGGTAAATTAAAATGATTCAGTATTAATATTTAAACTAGACTAGAATATGTATATTCATGGCCCATTTTTTGGATAGCGTTTTTAATAAAATAAAATCTTATTTCTAAAATTTAAATACGAGATCTCAAATAAAAAATGGAAGAATTTCGAACTATCTCATTGAGACTCATAGCGTCGAAGGCGCGTATGTCAATGAATGCAGATACATACAAATGTAAATGATCTGAACTTATATATGAATACTCTCACGTTGTCTGCCTCTTCCAAAATTTGTCATAAATGTACTTCATTTTGCATCTCTTTGCTGTTAAATTACATATATATCCTCCTCGAGTGTCTACTGAGTCACGTTTAATTATTGATTGATGGTATATATTGCAATAATTAATTAAAATTCCACATAAGATGATACCGCAATATTGGGTCCATTGTATTAAAAAATCGCATATTTGATGTATTGTTTGGTTGGGATTTATAAGTAATATATCTATATTAACTTATATTTGACCCAAAAAATCTATTTAATATATATATATATATATATATACCGGAAGAGTCTCGGGGTGGGGCGTCGCGCTGGGGCGCAAATTTAAGACGTAGATCTATAGGGCGTAAGTCTTAGAATTGAGGTGCAAGCTCCAAGTGTAAAAACGTAAGTCCTAGGCGCTTTTTTTTTGGTTTTTTGAACTTTTTTGCTTTAATTCATATTTTTTATTATTGGTGTGCTGATATTTCTCAAATAGTAATTGTAATACTTTTTTTCTTCATTATTGTTTATTACTTAATACCTTTCTCAAGTAAAAATCATAATATTTTTTGACTATATATTATAGGTTATTTATTAAAATTTATTTGTAAAATAATTGAAAGTTCTACTTTTGCTTATTTTCTTAGTAATAAAATTATAAAATTGAATATATATGAGACTACGCCCAGTGTCTCGGGGTTTACGTCTCGTCCCATATTGCATAAAACGTCTCGCTTCACACTCCGCCTTTGAAAAATTATGCGAATATAAGAATACGGAGCAATTGAACTATTTAAAGAAAACAATGCGCTTTTAAAATAAGTATCTTATGTCTAATAAATTATTTTCATTATCAATCATTATATAAAAAATATCATTTCTTATTAATTACTTTATAGAGAGAAGAGGGGAGGGGGTGGGGGGGAGGGTGAGACTAGTTATATAGGATTTAGTTTTTTTATGTATTAATTATTAATTTTTTATCTTTTATTCCATATAAAATAATGTACAGATTAATGCATAACTTGTATATTCGAAAGTTTAAACTAATAACTAAATATTGTATTTAATGGGCTAAATTTTTATACATAACATCTAAGCCTTTATCAAACATAATATTAATTATGAAAAATAAAAAAATTCATACGTGAATGATTCACTCTTAATCAACTATCAAACGACCCCCTCGGTATAATGGGTGAGTTGAACACATGAACTTATAAATACTTACCAACCAATATAATTATCAATCTTTTGAATCATATGAATAATACTTGATCCTTTTAACCTACTTCTCATGGATCCCAATTTTAACCTACTTTATTCCTTTATTAAAAAAAGCAATCCAATGATCCATATTTCCCTGACTATACAATAAAAAAAACATTAGGTAATTGCACTATTCTCTTAATAATTGATCTGGATAGAATATATTTTCAAACAATGTAAGTAAGCATTTGGTCATGCGATATCATATCATGATATAGAATCGTAAGATGGAATCAGCGTTTGGACATGCAATTTCCCACTGATTCCATCTCATGATTTCATATCATGAGATGAAATTTCATATTCTCCAAAAATCATGATTTGTGATTTTAAAATATAAAAATTGATCCACAAGTTTATATTTTGTAAAAACAACCCCACATTTATATCTATTGATCATTTATTTCCTATGTAAATAAAATTTATAATCACATCATTACTTTTAAAAATTTATTATTCTCACCAACATAATATTTATTATTACTTTAAATTTGGTGAATATAAATGATAAAGTAGAAATGCTTTCTTAAGTATCATTTAGTGGGGGACAATGTAGGAGGACGCTCGTGTATATGATTTTTTTTTTTTGTAATTGTTGATTTGGTAAATATAAATAAGAACGGAGGGAGTAATACTTTTTTTATTTTTCATAATTAAAAAAAATGTTTCTTTCAGCTACATATGAAAATGTTTAAAGCAATTTAATATGAAAAAAGACAAAATTGGTGATGTTGTTTGATAATCACTACTTCTAATATGTTTAATTTTTAGCACGAAATTAATGCACTGAAAATGTATAATTGCAGACAAGTGAAACAAGGCATGAATCATTATGATATTGACACACAAGTGAAAATTGTCATAGTTTGTGCAGTGTTACATAATTATTTGCGAGAATACCAAAGGAGTGATAAAATATTTATGGTCTATGAGCATGAAAACATAGTTGCGGATGATATTGACCAACAAATGGCTCAAAGTAACAATGTTGGTTCGTCTTCTCAGTCATATAATCGAGGAATGCAAGTTCAACAGAGGGGATTGTCCGTACTATATGGGAAAATTATATTAAAGACTAGTAACTATAATTTATGTTCAATTTTTTTTTTACTAAATAAAGTTTGATCAATTAAAATTGGGAAAAGGCATAGATTCTCCCCTGAACTTGTACCGAAAAGTCAGTTACACACTAAAACTATCATGATGACCTTTTACACACCTATACTATTTAAAAGTGAATTTATTACCCTTAAAACTGACGTGGCAAAATAAAATAAAATAAAAATAAATCATGCGCGTCAGATAATTATTAAAGTAAAAAAACAATTAGAAAATCAGAATTCTCCTTATACCCCACCCCCACATCTCTTCTTCTTCATACCCCACCCTTCTCATCTTCTTCACACCCAAATAAGCTTAAATGAATCAGTAACAAGAAGCAATGTAGTAACAAGTTACTTCAAAAACATCACATTTTTACCCATAAACCTCCCAGCAAGAAATCAAAACAGTACTAGGTGACTTGGGGGTTTCTCAGTCGTAGAGCTATGGTGAATTTTTTTTAGTAAACAAGATAGGCGATCGATTGAAAAGGGGAAGAATTTTTTTTCCCCTATTATTCCTATCTTTTAAGAAACCTCCATGAAGGACATAGAAAAAGAAAAAAATAATATGTCCGGATCTGAAAAATATTTGCAATTGGAAGCTCGATTTTCATGGTCAAGAAACGGATGCAGTCTTCTTGTGATTCATTTTGGAACGGAAGAAATTCTTTCACTATACGAATCAACTTCGAATTTCGGAAAGTTTTCTTGGCAGCCATTATAGAAAGCTTCTTCTTTGCAATTTTGCTATGAAGAAGATATAATTATTAGAGAATTTTACTAATTAATTAGAAAATAATTAGTGTAAAATATAGCTAACAAAAGAAAAGTTAATTAATAAAGGAAAAAACAAAAAGGATATAAAAAAATTATAATTTCTGACATGGCGTTGACGTATCGCTGATGTGGCAGCGAGTATAATACACCACATACTGTGAAAGTGGTGTTACACGTTCCAGGGTGGTATAACTGACTTTTCGATACAAGTTCAGGGGGGAATCTATGTCTTTTCTCATTAAAGTTAGATGAAACAGTTACCTAAGTGGAGAACAAGTAGCTTTGTAATAATTTATTATGCGATTTATAATTTTTTATTTATTTGGTAAGATTGAAAAAACAATTGGGGCTATTTTAATAGTTTTACAACTTATGAAATTCTTATGTTTATGAGAAAATATACAACACGAAAATTTCATATCGTATGTCCAAACAAAACATCAATTTCGTCTCATGATTTTATATTATGATATCATATCGCATGGCCAAACGAGCCCTAAGATTAGAGAATTCTAGGTGGGGAAAAAAAAGAAGAAGAAAAACTAGTACATCTTGTACACTCCTTAATAAGGGAATATAGTCAAAAATATTCATCAACTTTATTTTATTGGTTGACTATGCTCTTATCGTTAAAATGAAGTTATTTTTACCCCTGTCGTTACTAATTTCATTATTTGTGCTCAAATGTTGACGGAAATTCCCAATTTGGCTCAAATTAACCCGATTTCAATTGAAGTTATTGAATTATCTATTTTAACCCAAATCCGACCCAACTAACTTAACATAAACCTTCTCCACCTCCATCTCTAAAGCAAAAGCTCAAGAACTCGTCCATTCTTTCCCAACAAATCAACAAAACACCCATCATCTTCTCCCAAAACCCATCTCCTTTGAGAACCCAAATCGGCAAGAACTCAAATTGGAAAGCAAAAATGATGCACATGACCTTTTATTGGGGTAAAAAAGTGACCCTTTTGTTCAATTTCTGGAGAACTGAACTTTGTCGCAGCCGCCTAGCGTCGCCGTGAATGTTCCCCTTCTTTACACTTTCCGACTGTCGGTGGTAAGTGAAACTCGGCAAGATTAGCTACGACGATTGTTTTTGGGATCAATTCGATAATTGGGTATATGCTTATGTTGGTTGTTATGTCTTCAACGACGGTGTTTTTGTGGCTATTGTTCTGGGTTTGGCGATCGGATATTTGCTAGTATTTAGAATCGGTGAGGATGATGTCAGCGTTGATAATCCATGTGCATGTGCTTGATATATGATATTTTAAAATGGATTTGGTTGTTGTATTTATGAATACTGATTCAATTAAACTGAAAATGTTTTACTTTTTTGCATAAAAAAAAAGGTTTGAAATCTTTTTTTCAAGAGAATACTAAGCTTGAAAAATCAGATTGAAACAATTTTTGATCTTGTGAATTTGCTTCGTTATTTTAGGAGGGTAGATTCTAATGAAGATATTTGTCCGGTTTTAATAAAGATCAATTATGTTAAAGTAAAAAAATTGAATCGACAAGCTAATGAATCCACAAGAATATATGTTGTTGCAAATGTATGAAGTTCTTATGGAGTAAAGAGATGAAAATATTTTTCTTCAGGGAGGAAGAAGATGAAGAAGAAACTGATTTTGGGATTTAATTTGTCATGAGTTTTGTTTTGTGGATTGGATTCAAATTTGGGTAAAAAAAATAAAATCGGGTAATTTCAATTTCAATTGAATAATTTTGGGGCTTTCCATCCAATTGAAGGCTATAAATGATGAAATTAGTAACGGCATGGATAAAAATAACTTCATTTTAACAGTAAGAAAATAATCAACCAATAAAATAAAATTGAGGGTTATTTTAAACCCTTTTCCCCCTTAATAATTAATGTGTCTTTAAATTCTTTCATTGACTTTTTGGTGTACGACAATGCATGGCTGAGTTAGTATCCATTTTTTATTTTGAAGTGAGTAGGTGATGATGATAATAATGATATGTTACATATAAGAAAAATTTAAGAGCCGTTTTATCATAAAGATCAGAGTCCGTTTACTATTAATTTTATTAATTAGTAACGACATAGGTAAGAATAATTTATTTTAATAATAAAAAAATAGTCAATCAATAAAATAAAATTGAGAGATATTTTAAATCCTTTTCCCTCTTAATAATTAATGTGTCTTTAAATTCTTTCATTGACTTTTTGGTGTACGACCATGCATGGCTGAGTTAGTATCCATTTTTTGTTTTGAAGTGAGTAGGTGATGATAATAATGATATGTTACATATAAGAAAAATTTAAAAGCCGTTTTATCATAAAGATCAGGGTCCGTTTACTATTAGTTTCATTTATTTTGCTGGTTCATATTTTAAAAATAATTTTTCAATTTTACTTGATATTTTATTCATATCAAGAAAAAAATTATTTTTTTCATGTTTTATTCTTCAAAAAAATTCAATATCTAATACTAATATCAGTTAATAAAGATAGTAGTATAATTTTTCAATAATTATTTTCTTAATGAGTGCATGAAGTCTGAATATGACAAGTGAAAATGAATGAAGAAAATATTATTATTTTGAATGGATAATTTTTACTTTACTTAAAAATTAGTGTTTGATCATCATAATTTAAATTCATTGAAGAAGTATTTCATAATTAGACCTGTGTTTTCTAACTTATCTTCCACTTTTGAAATTCTATTTAAGTATATTCACGTAAGAACATTATTTCAAATATTCTTAAAAATATAATCAAATACAACTATATCTTCAACTCAACTCAACTCAACTCAACTCCATAAATTTTAATAAAGTGATTTTTTTTTTTTTTGAAAAATCTATACCCAAACAACGCCAGCTTAGAATCCGTAAAATAGAAAGTATAGAATGGTACATTAAATTCTTCTGGAATTATAGTATTTTTATTAAAACATAAGACAAATCAATATTTTTACTAACTAAGATGCTAATTTGTTAAAGGGAAATTATGGATCTTCTTAATTGTTGACTTAATTCTCACATGGCATGTTAACCAGGTAATAATAATCTTAATAAATAATTAAATAATACATCTGTGCATCAAACAGTGTCCTTTTACCTACTTCACCAAACTTGTTTCGGTCTTAAGATGTCTGTGAAGGTGAAAGTGAAAGTGAAAGGAGAATGAGTAATTAGAATTTTAATTCATGTTTAAGCTATTTGTTTAATGATAATTGAAAATATTAACACCAGAATTAGGTGGAAAGTCGACATCATATATCACAGTTAAGTTAATGTTATGATTGTGTTATACGTGAACCAGTCTTATCTCTATTTTATTTTTTTTTCTACCAATAAAAAAAATATTGATTTTTAAAAAAATATGAAGAGTAAATTGCATAAATGTATATGATACCGTCTAAATTTCGAGATACTATCCATGAAAATCTTAAGTTTTTAATAAAATTTACATGTTAAAAAAATACGAAAAGGTACTATAATCACAATAGTTTAGCTACTTAAAATACTGAAAAAAAACATATAAGATTAAATTTTAATATCGTGCTAGTTTGAATAATTTGGGCATTAATTAGCCACAATCCCTCAACCCCCACCCCCCACCCCACCCCCAAAAAAAAAAAAGAAAAAAAAAGAGGTTGCGCACGGGTTGGTTGTGTGACTGTGTCGGTCCGGAGAATAATAGCTTTCGAACAATTTCTTAAAACAAAAAAGTGAGAGAATTATTTTTATAGGTCATTTTTATTAAAAAAATAATTAGTTTTATTATTATTATTTACGAGAGATCTTTATTTTTATATCTAAAATATTTTAAAAAGTCATTTTGTAAGTGGTCAAGAAATTTCATTTCCTTTTCTAAAAAAGGTTTAATACATTGATATTCTTTTGAAGTTATTAGTAAATTTTATTTAAAAACTCAAATTATAACTTATTCAAGTTGACCAACTGAACATGCTGTGAAGTATACCTATTAAACACTTTCATTTCAAATTTTGAAAAAGTTTTTACGCGATCTCAAGTGTCTTCTAAAAATCAAGTTTAACTATATTTAATATGTCTTCTTTAATTATACGTATCAAACTCAATTGAAACATGCCCGGCTTATTGAGGTTAACAAGTATAATTAAAGGCCGCAACATATTTTAAATGGTTGACTTATATATATAAAGATCACATGAAAACATACATAAAAATATTTTTAAAATCTGAACTAGAATATTTATTATATATTAAAATATTTAAATATCAAATGAAATTTACTGATAAATTTAAATACGACCAATGTATTAAAGCCCAAAAAATGAATAGTTTTCAATAATAGCTTGAGCCTGGTTCTCCATTTGGTTGTTGCCTTCAAACTTTGCTTATTCAACACTCAAAGGAAGCTTTTCCCAAAAAATAAAAGACAAAAGCACATTGATCACAATCTACCAATATTGATTGATGATAATATACATCATGAATAATTGAGAAGGCATGTAAGTTGATAAATCTCTATTTTGCATTTATTTAATTTATTATTTTTACTCGGACTCTCTTTTGCATTTATATTATTCTTGTAAACCTCTTAACACTACCAACACTTTTAACTTAAAAAGAAAAATTTAACAATACGCAAATATTATAAAAAAAGTTTTTATTATAAGTAGTAGATTAGAATAAATGAAATTAATAAGAGTAGTTTAAAAAGCACCTATTATAATAAGCTATTACCTTATTATTTTAGCTACAATGCTTGATGTAGAAAACTATCATCTTTATTTTACTTGATTTTTATTGATTTGATACTCTCTTTAAAAAAAATTCTATTAGGATTTTGTTTTATTAAGTTGTCTTTATTAGTATGCTTGAAAATATAGGTTTGGTTAATAGTATTATGTAGTTACTTATGATAAATATAATATTGAAATTTTTTTATCTCTTAATTTATTAAAATAAATAAATAAGAAAGATGTATTTTTTTTTATAACAATCAATAAAATAGAATTGAAAGAGTACATATTGATAGATTATGATAACCAACACGAGCATTTCTAGGGGTATTAAAGCAGTTAATGAAATAGAAGTAACAAATCAAATTTCCATCTTATTTTATTAAAATGAATAAATAAGAATAACTTTTTTTATAGCAGTCAAATAAAATAGAATTGACATAGTACATATTGGTAGATTGTGATAACTGATAACCAATACGAGAATTTTCAGTGGTATTAAAACATTTAAAAAAATAGAAACAACAAATAAAATAATGCGATAACTAAAGTAAAAGAGCAACAAAAATAACATATACAATGCATCAAACATATTTCGTAGTAAAATAAAATGTCACTCAATTACCTACTGACTTTCATATTATGATAAGCAATTCAACTAGTATTACTATAAAAATAATAATAATTTATTTAAATTCAAAAAGTACAACATCATCAGCTTCAAAAAAAATTGAGATGAGTAAAGCAATCAATATAAATGGATATAATAATAATAATATCGAATGAAACAAATAAAATAGAAATGATAGTTAATTTTAGTATAACCGTTAAACAAAATAGAAATGACGGAGTACATATTGGTAAATTATGATAACCAACACGAGAATTTTTAGAGGTATTAAAACAGAAGCAATAAACAAATTCTCTCTTAATTTGTTAAAATAAATTTTTTTTTTTTTTTTTAATATAACGTTCAAATAAAAACTAGAATTGATCAAATATATCTTGGTAAATTGTGATAACCAATATGAGAATTTTCAGCGATATCAAAGTAGTCAATGAACAGAAACAACAAATAAAATAGTGCGATAACTAAAGTAAAAGAACAACAGAAATAACATGTACAATGCATTAAATATATTTTACATTTACTATATAACAAGACAATACTCAATTCCCTACCAACTTTCATATTATAATAAATAATTCAACAAATAATAATATAAATAACAATTGTTTAGTTAAATTCAAAAAGCACAGCATGATCAGCGCCAAAACTTTTAAAGATGAGAGAGATCAATTCCCAGGGCCCCATTAATCAATTAATTGTAAATGGATATAATAATTGTAATATAGAGTACTATGGAGAAAAATCTTTTTGGCTAGAAAATTTAGTCAGAATTTGCTAAAATAATAAAATAACATATTTCACACTATGTTATTTATTTTGTTGAACATTTTTATCCTTTTAATTTTAATACCTTTTAATTAAGAAATGAAAAAAAGATCAGTTTATTTTAAAATAAAATAAAAATATTATAGACCTTTTAAATTTCTGACCATTTAGCATTACCCTTAATGGATTGTGGTAGACTATTTTATTCTTAACAGAGGTCTTGACTTAGAGTCATGGGTATGAAGAAAATCTTATTAAGAACGTTACAATTGAATGGGTCTTGTAATGAGCGATTCAAATTTAATCCGGTGCTCCAAACACCGAATGAAAATCCAAAAAAACATATACGGTACTAGTGATGTCATAAAAATCAAAAGGACGAAAGCGTCATTTCATCTACTCAAACGGTCTCTATTTCCCTTTAGGTCCCCACTCTCTACACAAATGGCAATTCCTTAAAAACATTTCTCTATACTATGCTCCTCTCCCTATCGCCTATGGCCAAATAACCTCTTCTGTGCTTCTCTCTCATCGACTCTCTTTCTCTCTCTAAAATGCCAACTCCATATTGATCAGCTCATTAATCTCCGGTACGCTTTGTGGTGTCCCGTCTTACTCCATTGTAGTCGGAAAACAATGGCGGTTTCCGGCGAGAATCACAGTTCTGGGAATTCACTCTCCAGTTTTTTCACTTCACGAACTCCTATTTTAGGTCTTCAGCTCTATATCGTGGTTGCCGCTACCGTTATCATTATGGTTGTCGTGCTTTTTCTCATCTTTCTACTTGTCAGGCTGAATCGAAGCTCGAAACGACGTCGCAGTGGAGGTAAGAAGATTGTCGGGTTGTTACCTTTGGTAGCTGATGTGATTCGCGACAGTAGAACAACCGATCTCAATGAGATTGGTAAAGTGAATCATTTATCGAAAAAGGAGGATGAGACTATTGCGATTCTCCGAAAAGAAGCTCAGGAAGTGATCGAGATTGAGTCTGATGGTATTAAAGGAAGTTCAGGGAGTAATGAGTCAAGTACGAGCCGGAGTGATACATCGTCGGCGATCTCTGGTTCAACCGAGTCGACGAATATTGGATGGGGTCGTTGGTACAGTTTGAAAGAACTGGAGATGGCGACCAAAGGATTTCGTGCCGAGAATGTGATCGGTGAAGGCGGATACGGTGTCGTATTTCGCGGAGTCTTACAAGATGGTTCAGTAGTAGCTGTCAAGAAGCTTCTAAACAACAAGTGGGTACTTATTATTTAATTCTTTCATGTTCTTGCATAATTTTATTTAAATATATGAAATCCAATTTAAGTAGACCAAAGTAAGTGTTTACGACAATAACATATCCGGTGAAATGAGGTGGGAGGTAAAGTTTACGCAATTCTTACCCCTAATTTTTTTTCTTTTTATTACTGATTTGATTTGCTTGAGCCGGAACTTCTTTTGGAAATATATATGTCTCTGTTTCATTGTTCTATTTCAATTTTTTTAATCTTCTCTTCCCTTTGTAGCTGTTTGTTTGAGTCGATTAGCTGGTGTAGTGTCTACATCTTGTTTGTTTTCAGCTTAATTTTCTTGGAAAAAGAATCCAATCTTCTCAGATCTGGATTTATGTGATTATTTTTCTCTTTTTGGGTCAAAGTACAATATTTGTTACTCCATAGAAAAAGAAAGTAAACGTTACTTTTGTTTTTTTGTTCTTTTTTATCTTCTCTTTTACTTTTTCTTCGTTCCTTTTTGTTCTTTTTTATCCTGGAACTATTTCTCTCTTTTCCTTTTTCCTTTTTGTTTTCTTCTTTTGTACCAGCCTAATTATGTTCTTCGCTAAAATCTAGACATAAGGTTGAGTAATTATGCTCAGTAATGACTTAACTTCCATTTAAGCCAATCTTTATTAGCCATAATGATGGTTGGAAACAGTACAACTGTAATGGAGTTATGCTCACTGTCATGATCTAAGTTTTATTGCATTACACAAACATCAGGCAGAGAAGGACGAGTAGTGTAATCTCATAAGTGGGGTCTGGGAATGGTAGGGTATAAGCAGACCTTACTACGTGGATGAGGTGTTCAAGGTTTACTATTTTTTGAATTTTCCTCTCTAAAAGTTTCTACTTTGAAGTTTGAACCATTGTTGTTCATGCTGTATGACTTGATTGGATACAGGGGTCAGGCAGAGAAGGAGTTCAGGGTGGAAGTTGAGGCCATTGGCAAAGTGAGACACAAAAACCTTGCGGGTCTTCTTGGTTATTGTTCAGAAGGTGTTCATAGGTAATTCATTACAGTTAATATTCGCAAACGTGTGAGAAATTCTTGTCTCTGTTTTCAAATACATCTGTTAAATCATTTACTGGCCGTCCAGGATACTAGTGTACGAGTACATTGACAATGGCAATTTGGAGCAATGGCTACACGGTGATGTAGGGTCTGTTAGTCCTCTAACTTGGGAGATTAGACTGAGAATTGCAATTGGAACTGCTCGAGGGTGAGGCTTCTACATTTTTTTTTCACTACATGATATGTATCTTAGTCCTTGTCATGAACTGAAATTGCTATTGACCTTAAAGCATGTTCTTTTATGTGTGCACTTTCTTTGGAAATTACCAAGACAATCTTCTCCCTTTGCTCCGATGTTGATTGACAGTGTAAACCCATGGTTATAGGAAGCGTTGCATCTCCTAAGCATACATATCTTTTACAACGTTTTTGACTTATGTTTGACATGTGTGCTACAGAATTGTTTAAGTGCACTTGTTCATGCTTCGACAATTTGCTGTTGGACATTCAACCCTGATTTTGAAATCTATGGGTTGCATAATTTTCCGTGTGCAAAAAAAGAAAGAGATACACATCTTTAGTGCATGCATGACTTAATTTTTCCTATCTCATTCGACATCATTACTTTTTTGTTTGGACAGACTTGCCTATTTGCACGAAGGTTTGGAACCCAAAGTTGTGCATCGTGATGTTAAATCAAGTAATATTCTGTTGGATAGGAAGTGGAATCCAAAAGTATCAGATTTTGGACTTGCCAAGCTGCTAGGACCTGAGAAAAGCTATGTGACTACCCGTGTTATGGGGACTTTTGGGTGTGCCCTTTCTCTAATCTTTCCAAACTTTTATAAGCAAATACTAAGTGGATTATTATTGCTAATTATGGATGATGATATTGCCACAGATATGTTTCTCCTGATTATGCCAGCACTGGTATGCTTAATGAGGGGAGTGACGTGTATAGCTTTGGTGTTATGCTCATGGAGATTATTACAGGAAGAAGTCCTGTTGACTATTCAAGACCGCCTGGGGAGGTAAGAACAAATTTTCCCTTGCCATTTCTGCTCCCACTGCCAAAAATATATATAAAAAATGGAAGGAGTTAAAAGAAGATCAGTTACATTCTGAAAGATCTTGTGGTATTATCTTGACATCATTACAAAAAAATTGCAGATGAACTTGGTAGATTGGTTTAAAGGAATGGTATCAAATCGACGTGGTGAAGAATTGGTCGACCCATTAATTGAAGTCCATCCTCCTCCTAGATCCCTAAAGCGGGTTTTGTTGGTCTGCCTTCGCTGCATAGATATGGATGCCAACAAGCGGCCAAAGATGGGTCAAATAGTACATATGCTAGAGGCTGATGAATTTCCTTTCCGTTCAGTAAGCCATCTCACCTAGTGGCCTTTGATTGACTGAAATTTTTTATCTCCTATTTGTGTTTTCAATTACTAGTTTTTATTTGAATACTGATTTTGGTTGACATATAATGGATTTCTCAGTTATAGAAGAAATGCTCATTCATTTGTATCAATTAGTTGTTTCTATTAGCATGTGCGCAATCTGCTTGTCAAAGCATAATATATGTCATATAAGTTTTTGAACACGACTAATGATAAAGGGCGTTACAACCTATTCATCCAGACTGTCCAATTGCTGAAATTGGCTGCTTTCTTCCCTTTTACTGCTTGCAATCACTGAAGTAGAGTAACCCTTAAAGTCAGATTGGTTTGGTGGCATGCCTTCTGTCCTTTTTCCAGTCAGTTAGTATTAGAGTGGTGGGTGCAACCAACTTCATATCAGTGTATGTTCACTTTAGTCAACTTATCTTGAAACATTACTAGGTTCAATTTCTCAATAGCTTGGTTTTGACTTGTTTTTTGCAAGGGTGGTGGGGAATTCGGGGAAGAGAAAATTGACTCCTTATTTATTTGATTCACGCCTATTGGGTTCATATGGTGTAGTGAACTATTTTTCCCTTTGTAATTTGTTTTTGCAGGAACCTCGACTAGTCCAGGAAAAAGATCCTCTAAATCCACGCTCAGCCGGTACCAATAGACTTCAACTAGCTACTAAGGACGGCGCAGGTGATGATGAACAGAAACCTAGAGGGAGATGAAGAGTTATATACAGGAATATTTTAGTATGTATATTCTTTTGAATCATTTCCGCTCAGTCCCAGTTTATTGTCTCCTACAGTATTAATTTGTGCCCCGAGCTGTGCCTATGTAGGCTCTATATCTTGGTCAATTTTTGTATATAAACATAGTTAAAACTACTCAATGTCCTCAGGGAAAAAACACTTGCATTATCTATCTTAGTTATTTACAAACTACTTAGTTTTACTTAAGAAATGCAGAATATTAGAATTTGAGAAAGATTTTACCAACTTAATTTTAGCCTGTGTTTCATGCCTGATCGGTGCTTCTTGTTGTAATGAATGTAGTCATGACTTGGGAAATTTCAAGTATTAAGGCTCCCTGGTGTTAAAATTCCTCATTCACGAGAACTTTATGGGAAACTTTGGGTTTATATTTATAGGCACATTTTTTTTGTGTGAGGCTTTACATTTGACATTCATTAGAATTGTTTCTTCGAATTTCAAATGGGTGCTTTTATGGACGGTCATTTATATTTTACTTTATTTACATTAAAGTTGTTAAATTAATTTATGTAATGAAAAATTCACTCAATTTTGTCTACGTATCATAGGAAGTCGGTAAGCACTAGAACTATTTTATTACCACAAAGTTATTTATGAGATTAACCCCACAAATGAAGGGATTTTAAAGAAGATGATTCTGGGAGGACATTTAAATTGATTGAAGCGGTATGATTAAAATTGAAAAATAACCAAATGCGTTAAGTTTCCTTAAATTGCGTATACTTTTGTCGTGACAATTTTTCATGCACACTTTGCACTTACATTAAGAAATATTGTAATTTTATCCTTCTATTCTTATTTAATATTTTCTTAAGTCAACTTTATTAATAAATGACGAGATTAATTAACTACTCTATCAAGGGTATAATAAGAAAAATATGGTAATTTATGCATAAATTTTATAAAATGAATTTATAGAAAGGAAGACATAAAAAAAGGGACGGAGGGAGTAGCATAAAGTAAAAATATATTTGTACTAACTCACTAATTTAGAATGTATTTATTGATTTGATATAATTATCACGCACGGACAATTATGTATCTATCTTTCAGAGTGTAGCCTTTTAAATTTTTAATTGGTATCTATCACAGTTTTCTCAACATTTACCTGCAAAACAAGAAACTAACTAGCGTTTAGTAACAAATTTCGGGAGTAAATTTTAAAAAATTATCTTTAAATATTTATTTGATTGTGAAATGAATTTGATCTTCAAATATTTTTTAAGTTTTTAAAAACCGGCCTTTTGAGACTTCGACTCATAAAAACTTTAAATTTTTTCATTTAAAATACATATCTTAATACAATTTTAAATTTCAAAAATTACAACTTCAAAAACTCGAATTTTTAATTTTCAAAATTTATGACCAAACGGGAGTTAGATTAAGATACCGTTGAAAATGCTTTCTTTCTTTTAATGCCTTGAATAGTTGAACTTGTCATGATTCGATTTGTTTGTCCTACATTATTTTATTCTGTTAAGAAAATAAATTATCTTTCTCTTTTCAACAGTAACTTTTAATTTCTATTTTTCACATGATATTTAAAATCATAAATTTAAAAATATTTTAATATATTCAACATAATTTTAATTTTTTAAAATTATAGATTCAAATCTCTTTCAATTTCTTAAATTCCAAACCTTAATGAACAAATTAAAACGGAGCTGAATATTTGCTTTAGCAGAGAGTTACAGATGTATTACAAGTTTACAACGCAGAAAAAGCCATAAGTCTCTACTTATCTGACACGTGTATGCCCTTAATTCTGTATTCGAACGTACACTCTCCACCTTTCACCATTTCTGATTGAAATGACCTTTAACAAACCTATAAATACCCATTTATATAACACTTCTTCTCCTACGATATCAAACAATTACTAGATCTGTGGCGTTAAACTCTAATTATAGATCCAGAAACTTGTAGAAACAGATAGAAGAATCAGAAGCTTCGCAATGCCAATGGAGGAGAAGTTGGTACAGCGATTGGAGTCGGCGGTAATGCGGCTGGAGGCGCTATCAGCCACGGGCGGTTCTGTCGGGACAGGCGATGGTACGGCGATTTTAGATCCGTCGATTATTGCATTTGACGATCTGAGGTCGCAATTCCTCGGAAAGGTTTCGAGTGCTGCAGAGAAGATCGGAGGACACGTTCTGGATATCACTAAGATTGTTGAAGCGGCTTTCGCCGCTCAGAGAGAACTTCTCATTAAGATCAAGGAGACTAAGGTATCTTCATATTTCTGATCAGCTCATTACAGTTGCAGAGCGAGGATTTTTTCTAACGTGTTCAAAATATAATGACGTAAACACAAAATAACCAAGGGATTCAACGTATAAAATATAGTGTGTGGGAACCCCTTACTGTACCCTGGCTCCGCCCTGGCTCATTATACTGTTCACCTCTTTAGTACTCCTGTGTGTTATGTCAATGCTTAAGATAATAAGATGAAAATTTCCAAAAGTCTTCCTTTCTCTTAGATTCCATGTCGAGTCAAACTAAGTCACATAAATTGGAAGGCAGGTATGTGCTATTTCCAAATTCTGATGTATGTTTTGTTTGATAATGTGCATACAGTAGTGAAGTTGCAAGGACTTATATGATGCAATGTGTATGTTTTTTGGTTTTCGTTGTAGTATCCATTCCATATTGTTTGAGTTCAATGAATAATCGTTTTCACAAGTCTTATTTGGAGCATAGAAATTGTTGCTTGAACCATGTGAAGATAGAAGAATGTCAAATGGAATTGTGCTTGTTTATTATCTTTTGCTAACTGGAAAGTGTGATATGCTATCCGAAGTTTTTTGATTGAACTCTGTATTTCGAGAAAGAGGTGTAGACTTTGACAATTTGTATTCATCATAACAAGTCAGAAGTGTAATTTCTTACCTTTTGCTTGAAATGTTGGGGTTTATGTGCGTTGATTAGTGAAAATACAGAAAGGTACTCTCTAATAGTGCACAAAATTATTTTCTTTGTCGAAGATGCTTTTATTTGTATACTGGTTCAATTTTTATCTCGATTCTGTAGAAACCAGACAACTCAAGTTTGGCTGAATTTCTCAAACCATTGAATGATGTGATCGTGAAAGCTACAAAAATGACGGAAGGACGTCGGTCTGATTACTTCAACCAGCTGAAGTCTGCTGCTGATAGTCTATCGGCTCTAGCATGGATTGCCTACACTGGAAAAGACTGTGGTTAGACATTTTTTTATCTCTACACATTCTAAATGAAGAGGGCAACTGTTGAACTTCTCATTTTTTCTTTTCTAGGCATGACCATGCCTATTGCATACGTGGAGGAAAGTTGGCAGATGGCTGAATTTTATAGTAACAAGGTAATTTAGGCCATTTCTAGCGGTTCAGATTCTCCTCCCAATTGCTCTCTCTTGGTTGAAGAAATCTTTAAGATATTTTTACAGAACCTGGAAAAATGGAAAAGGGTCTGTAGTTTTGTTATCCCCTAATTTTCTGGCACGATGTGGTGTTTTTTTGTTTGCTTCTCTTTCTCTTGGTTAGAAGTTATCTTCTAACTTCTGTAAAATATTTTCAATATTTTTTAGATTCTCGTGGAGTTCAAAAACAAAGACCCAAATCATGTTGAATGGGCAAAAGCTTTGAAAGAACTTTATCTTCCTGGATTGAGAGATTATGTTAAGAATCACTATCCATTAGGTCCTGTATGGAGTGCTACAGGGAAAACTGCTGTAACTGCACCGTCGAAAGCTCCTTCACCAAGTGCTCCTGCTCCTCCAGCTCCTCCAGTTCTTCCTCCATCTTCTCTCTTCAGATCTAAATCTCCTCTCTTCAGATCAAGCCCCACGAAAGGGATGTCTGCTGTCTTTGACGAAATTAATTCGGGAAAGCCAGTGACTTCTAGTAATTTTCCTTTCCCACCCTCATGTATCATGTATAATATAGATAGAAGTTTACCCTTATTTGAACGTTTTCTTCTAGGACTGAGAAAGGTAACAGATGACATGAAAACAAAGAACCGTGCTGACAGAACTGGCGTTGTTAATGCTGGTGAAAAAGAAGCCCGCGTGAGCTCACCCTCTGTCTCTAAAACTGGACCTCCAAAATTTGAGCTTCAGATGGGCCGTAAGTGAGTAAAGAATAGGCTTCAATCTATCTCTATGTGCAATTTTCTCGATCATTCCTAACTTTGCTGTCATTTTGCTGGCAGATGGGTGGTTGAGAATCAAGTGGGAGAAAAGAACCTAGTTATTGATGATTGCGATACAAAACAATCAGTATATGTCTATGGGTGCAAAGGTTCAGTTCTGCAGATCAAAGGTAACATAATTCTTCTCTTTAAGTGTAGTAGCATAAACTGGACAATAACAAGGTGGGTTTAACTGGACAATAACAAGGTGGGTTTATGTTGCACTTGTATTGATATATACTGATGGTACACAGGAAAATTCAACAACATCACAATTGATAAATGCACTAAGATGGGAGTTGTATTCGCGGTCAGTGATGAACTCTAAGAAAAATTCTTTAAATATTGAAAGCTGTTGTATCATCCACTAAATGGCTTACCTGATCATCTAAATTTGATGCACAGGGTGTTGTGGCTGCTTGTGAGGTTGTCAATTGCAACGGTGTAGAGGTGCAATGTCAGGTATCAAAATTTATGGTTCAAAACTTTATATGTAATGGTCTAGAAAAGTGCAGTGTAATGAGATTTGAGTATTAACAATTATATAACTATGTTTTCATGAGATTAATGTTAAAGCTCCTTTTATGTGGGATACTAGGGCTCGGCTCCTACAATTTCAATCGACAATACAAATGGATGCCAATTATACTTGAAGAACAAAGATTCTTTGGATGGTTCTATTACAACAGCTAAGTCAAGTGAAATCAATGTTTTGGTTCCTGGTGATGGGCCCGATGATGATTGGGTAATGTTGTCTTCTCTTTTTCTTCTTCTCTGGGGGGGGGGGGCGGGGGGGGGGGGGGGGGG